>PVIY010007357.1:0-82336 GCA_004026745.1 Myrmecophaga tridactyla | reverse complement strand
TCTCCAAAATGTTTCCTCTTTTATAGGACTTCAGAAACTAATCAAGACCCACCCGAATGGGTGGAGACATGTCGTCACCTAATCCAATTTAACAACCACTCTTGATCAAATCATATCTCCAGGGAGATGATCTAATTACAGTTTCAAACATACAGTATCGAATAGGGATTAGAAGAAATGGCTGCCTTTACAAAATGGGATTAGGATTAAAACATGGCTTTTCTAGGGTACATACATCATTTCAAACCAGCATAGGTGGGGATATTCATTTATTTGTTGCTTGGTTCATTTGTTTTTGAGTGGGAGAAGCTGAGGGGTCCCTGAAATATATCCATGTTTTTCTCTGCTCAGATGAGATCAAAGCCCCTTTACCTTCCCCTCATCCCCCACCCCCAACTCCCTACCCCTAGAATGTGGGACCCTGGCTTGGCTGTGGCTCTGGAGGCCTCTTCCTAAGAATTGCCGGGATAGAGAAGACATGGTTTGGTGCCACTGACGTGAGATTTAGGAGCCCACCCAGCACTGAAGTTTCTTTACAGAGTCATTAAAGGGCTTATCTCTATTATTTTCTCCTTCTCTTCTTCACTGTACTCAGGTTGGCGACCTTCCATTTCTTCTTTTCTGCTCTGAGCCTGATTATTCCATGCTCCTGCTTTTGTTCCAAGTTGCTCAAATACATATTTCATACTTTTTACTTTCAGTTGATATATTCATATTTTTGTATTTGATATATTTCCATATAGCTCATGGTCTTGGATTATAAATGTGTTTCCATTTCCCCCCACCTCTGTTGAGGAAGATTCTTGCAAAGAAGTATGTTGTTGGAAATTGTCTTCTTTATTCATGACATTTTTTTCATGACATTTTATTATACTGAAATTATGATAGCTCAGCATGATGTGAGCAAATATGACCATTTTTACAATGATCTGTGACGTTTTCAGAAATATATTTAGCTAGTTAGAAAATAACATATATTTAGTTATATATATCTATTTTATATATATATAATTTTTTTTCCTTAGAAATTTAAGTATTTTTGGGAGAGGGTATATAAAATGACCTTAAGATCGAGTTCTTGACTTCATATTTGTCTGTGACAATTCCGACATTTGAAGACCTGTTCCAAATTGCTCTTGGCTCTGAGAAGGTCTTGGGTTTCTTAATGTGACTTTTAAGCCCATCCTTTGGTGGGATATGAACGCTGGCTCATTGAACTTTAAAATGTTGTGGGATAGGAAGCCAGCTGGGTTAAGATTGCTTGTTTTTCTTACACCCTTACAACATGGCCAGGAAAGAGGCTTATGTTCTTCAATGTAGCTGTCCAGAGCTCTTAAAATAGTTGGTCTTTTGAGGAATAGTGAAGGAGAGTGGGGAATAGACCCTTTGCTACTTTTCCTTTCTTTCTTGCTCTGGGTCCCATACTGGCTTTTTAGAAGTATGACCCCCTTGAACAAAAGGTGATAGGAATTACCTCATCTCACTGTTGGAAAATAAACTGGCCCCTGTAATTCATTTCCTAGGACTGGCATAGCCAATATCATAAGCTTGGTAATTTAAAACAACAGAAATTTATTCTCTCAATGTTGCAGAGACCAGAAGTCTGAAATCAATATTTTGGCAGAACTGATTACTTCCAAACAGATGTACTAGGAGAGTATGTTTCATGGTTCTTTCTTAGCTTCTGGTGGTTCCTGGAAGTCCGTGGCATTCTTTGTCTTATAGATGTATTACTACATTCTTTTCCTCCATCTTCATGTGACCTTTTTCTCTGTGTGCCCTTTTCTGTCTAAGAATATTCTGATTGGATTTAAGGCCTATCTTAATCCAGTATGATCTCATCACGATCCTTACCCTTATTAAATCTTCAAAGACCCTATTTCCAAATAAGATCACATTCTGAAGTTATGGGTGGACATGAATTTTAGGGAGACACTATTCAACCCATTATAGCCCCTAAAGGTGAAGAGCATTAATTGTCTTCAAACATTTATCTATAACTTACTCATAATACTAGGCAATTTCTCTAGCATTATGGTCATTTTGTTCCTATTTTATCTTTATCAGTATTGTTTATTAATGCAGAACATTTTCTGTGATGATGAAATGCTCTTTATTGCATTGTCCAATTCAGTAGCCATTGGCCCCTACATGCGGCTTTTGAACACTCTAAATGAGCCAGTGCAATGGGGGAACTGAATTTTTAATTTATTTACCTTTAGTTAATTCACATGTAAATGTAACTAGCCATACCTGCTCAATGTCTACCATATTGGATAATGCAGATCAATTTAAGGACAAGGTCTGTATTTGATTTACTTTTACTTCCTAACTCTGTTAGTAGATATATACTGGACACAGTGGATATATACTGAATACACAAACAGGTATTAAATAAGTGAGTTTAGATTCTATTACTCAAAAATTTGTCAAAGAGAGACAATCCTGAGCCAAATGGATTTTGGAAATCTTAAGTTAAAAAACAGACCCTAGCCTGCATATTACTTTCCAACTATAGAAATCTTTCCTTAAGAGTGTTTGAATATGTCTGAATATGACTGGGTGTTTTAGGTGTATTTGTTAGTATGGCTTAATAGTTAGGGACAGTGTTTTAATATGATCAGTGTTTGTGACAGCTTGGATGCTTTATAGGTATCTATGACTTACCCGAAATCTTGTTTGATTAAACAAGTCAAACCTTGAGGTAAGGATCTCAGCTGAGTTCATGCCTTGTAACTTTTGTTTTTTAGGGCAGTCTCATCCTAGGCAATGTAAACCTTTAAATGGGACCCATTTTCCTGTGTTATTGGAGTATACCATCTTATTTTCCTGGTCTTTGGTGAAGTAGATATGTTTATTAGTCATATTACTTCCAAAAGCACTTGTGTCATGGCTTGTTGTTAGAAAGTGTATAGTTTTGAATTTGAAGTTGAGGTTGGCCTACACTGAGTAGCCTGAAGCTGCAGTTAGATGGCCTAAATTCTTTTGGCTTTCCTGAACTTTGATCAAAGTGAGTTAAAAAGCTGAAATAACAATAACTAAACATTCAGGATTTACATCAAAGTTCTTCAAGTGTCAATGTTCGTGTTCAAGTAGGAAAAAAACAAGGTATATTTGCTTCAAATAACCCAAGGACAAAGTTCTCTGTGAAAGAAACAGGCTCGTCTTGATCAATGCTCGTAGGCACTTACTTGTATCCTGTTTTCATTTTGGCTCTTTCGAGTGGATTCTTGCTGATCGCTAATTCTGCTTTTGGGGTCGTCAGTAAGTAGGGTATAGGCAGAGTTCATTTTGTTCGTATTCTTGGATAGTTTGTTTATATTTACAGCACAGCACCACACTGGGAACTTTAGAAGGAAATCAAGACCTTTTGTTTCACATCATTGTAAGCTTCCTTTTTTGGTGACTGTTCTTTCTCTCATGAAGTCTGTTTACAGGGGCAGCTAATTTTGGTGCTGCTGGGAATATGAGTTCTAAAATATTACCAATTTTTCCAACATAGTTAATAAAATATACAAAGTCAGTTTTTTTTTTTTAATTTTGAACTTTTTATTTTGAAATACTTTGAAATACTTACAGGACAATTATAAAAATAATATATACCACACACAGAGAACTCCAATATGTTCCTTTTCCCCAGATACCCAGATTCATCACTGTTAAAAGTTTCTCACATTTGCCATATTATTCTGTCTGTCCATTTAGCAATCCATCCATCTTCTATCTGTTTGTCTGTTTATCAGTCTATTTTCTGAAGATTTGACTGTAGGTTATATACATCATGCTCCTTGAATACTTAATACTTCCATGTACATTTTTTTTTTGCCATTTTTTTTTTTTTTTAATACGTGGGCAGGCAGCGGGAATCGAACCCGGGTCCTCTGCCATGGCAGGCGAGCATTCTTGCCTGCTGATCCACCGTGGCCCGCCCTCCATGTACATTTTTGAAGAACAAGGGTACTCACCCATGTCTCAACTTCAAGTGAAGTTATCAAGTTCAAGAAATTTAATATTGATATAAAGCTTACAGTCTGTATTCCAATTTTTCATTATGTCTCAATAATATCCTTTTGAGTCTTTCCTTCTTTGCTATATCCTGTCCAAGATCATGTATGCCTTTAATTGACCTTGTCTCTTTAATTGCTTTTTTTTTTAACTGTGGGAAAATACATACAACATAAACTTTCCCATTTCAGCTACTCCTAAACAATACTATTCAATGAGATTAATCACATTCACTGTGTTGCAGTACCCTCACCAAAACTTTCCCATCCCCTTAAACAGAACCCTTATACCCATTTCGCCATTTCCACTGCCCATCGTGTCTGGCAACCTGTATTCTAATTTCCATCTCTGGGTTTGTGTGTTCTCCTATTATTTTCTTTGTATTTGCTTTGGGGCTTAAATTTAACATCTTAAATCTGTAAGAGTCTTGATTGCTTTGATACCAAATTAACTTCAGTGGTATACGTTATACCTCTCTGTCCCCTCACCTTTATGTAGTTCTTGTCACAAGTTTCATGTTTATACATCATAAGTCCCACACCACTGATTTATCATTACATTTTATACTCCAATAGGGAGTAAAAAGTGGAATTATGAATCAAAATACCCTTACAGGAGATCTTTATTTGCTCAGGCAGCTTCACTCTATTGTCTATTGTCCTTTTAACCTGAACAGTTCTTTTTAGCATCTCTTAAAGGGCTGGTCTAGTGGTGAGGAATTCGCTCAGTTTTTGTGTATCTCAGAAATGTCTTAAACATTCCCTCATTCTTGAAAGACAGTTTTTCCAGATATAGAATTTTGGATTGGTACTTTTTAAGTTTCAGCACTTCACATTCCACTGCTTTCTTGCCTCTGTGGTTTCTGATGAGAAATCAGCATTTAATGTTATTTTGACTGATATGTTGCTTCCCTCTAATGGCTTTCAGAATTCTCTCTTTATCTTTGGCATTTGACAGCTTTATTATATGTCATGACATGGGTCTATTTGAGTTTATCTTGTTTGGAGTTTGTTGAGCATCTTGTGTGTATATAGATATATTCATGTCTGTTGTTTTATTTGGAAATCTTCAGCCATTATTTATCTGGCTGTTCCCTCTGCCCTTTTCTCTGTTTCTTCTCCTTTGGGAACCTCCACGATGTTGTACATTGGTATGCTTGACGATGTTCCTCAGGTCCCTCAGGCTCTGCTCACTTTTCTTTGTTCTTTCTTCTTCCTGCTCCTCAGACTAGATGGTTTCAATAATGTTATTAACAAGTTTACTTATTCTCTCTTCTACTAGCTCCAGTCTGATGTTGTATTCCTCCAGGGAATTTTAAATTTCTGTTACTGTGGTTTTCAATCCTGTTTGGTTCTTACTCATAATTTCCACGGCTCTATTGATCTTCTCTTTGGTTTATCTGTTATTTTCCTGATTTTCTTTAGTTCTTTGTCCATGTTTTCCTTTAGCTCTTTGAGCTTATTTAGGATCATTTTTAAAAACGTCTTTGTCTGGTATGTGCCAGACCGTGTCCATCTCATGGATAGCTTCTAACGTCTGGACCACCACTTTCTGTTTCTTTGTATGTGTTGTGATCTTCTGTTGAAACTTGGGCATTTTGATATTTTCATGTGTTATCCCACTAGTGTTATGACAGAACCTTCCTTGAATGCCAGAAGCTAACCAACAAAAGGACAAAAAGGAAACATCGTCCCAGTCTTTGCATATTGATCTCCCATGACTGCTCTTCTTCAGAGCTTATCCGTGCAGTGAGTTTAGAGAATAGCTCTAGGCCAAAATGTAGGGGCCACTCTGATCGTTTCTGTGTATATCTTCCCTTGGGCATGCTCATGTGTTACTGGAAATTCCCCATTTATGGATATCCCCTCTTCCCTAGGGACCTCTTTGGTCATGCTTCTGGCCACTATACCGTATGTTTTACTAACATAAATCCTTTGCCCCAAGCAGCCACTTGATGCTCTCCTACACCATTGTGTAGAAGAGCTTCATGAGCTCCATTCTACATGCTGTGCAAGTTCTGGGGCAGTGAATAGTCGGGCTACCATCAGATAGATTAGGCTAAACATATATGCTCCCAACAGTACTCCAAGAATTACTCTGCACAGGCCTGCTCTGCGCAGAGCTGGTAAAGGGTAGGAGAGTGGTCAACAAGGGCAGCACAGGGTCCTACCACTTCAGGTAGCCTTTTTCTTGCTTGGGCACTAACCCATTACTGCAGTCCTGTTTTCTAGAGCTTTAGGAAAGATGTTTGTGCCAGATCTTGCAGGTTGTTCAAAGCTTTTGTTGGGGTCAGAGCCCTGAAGCATTTCAACTCTGCCATCTTGACTGGGCAGTTCAGTATTCTTTACTCTAAGGCTAATGGGTATTGGCAGATTTGATACAGTATAATGGCATATTTGTAATGATTGATTCCCTCAAGCTAAGGATCATGTGGGCATGAGTTTTTTGAAATGGTTATTTAGTAAAATTAGTGTTCTAGTTTAAAATTAAATTCAGAACGTTAATGGGCAGGCTCTGTTCATAGTGAAGTCCCATTTGTGGAAGGTCTTCTGTTATGAGCATGGCATTCTAATGAAGTATAAGATACAGACACTGACTAAGTGGCTTACACAGTATTTGGTCAGGTAGGATCTACATTTAAAAAGATAATTCACAAGTGAATATTTGACTGGATTTTGAGGAAGGTAGAGTGTAACAGAAAGATAGAGGGCTCCAGACAAGGAGATCAACATGAGCAAAGATTAGACATGGAATGTTTGGGAATATTCCATGAATGTTCTGACCCCATATAGACTGAAGATTCTATATGGAGACATATCAGGAGATAAAGTCAGCATGGAAGCTAGAGGCATGAAATGTAGGTTTTTGATTGCTGGGCCAAGGAATTATTTTGAAGGCCATATGGAGCCATTAAACATTTGTAAATAGTTGAGAAGTGACATTAATATTAGGAAGATTAATCTCTCTAGTGGAATATAGGAAGATTGGG
This sequence comes from Myrmecophaga tridactyla, assembly GCA_004026745.1. Lineage (NCBI taxonomy): Eukaryota > Metazoa > Chordata > Mammalia > Pilosa > Myrmecophagidae > Myrmecophaga > Myrmecophaga tridactyla. Next base: position 75,342 of record PVIY010007357.1, on the reverse strand, counting down.
AAGGGGAGAGAAAGGATTTAGACAGTACAGGTATTTGATAAGATAATCTGGACTTCTGTTGCTCTAGAGGGGACAGAAAAGGAAGAGATGAATTTATGTAATTTATTTGATACTGAAGGATTTAAATGAACAAATATTTCTTGTGATTAAGAGAGAAATTATGTTTTCATGCCTTAGTGACTGGGAGAAGCAACTTTTATTTTTTTCAGTCTGAAGGGCTGATTTGAAGGAAAGATATGTTGAGTTTTAGACATTTTGGGTTGCAGATGATGGGAGAACATGGAGATGGTGAGGTTCAGTAGGTAGCTAAAGATGGAAAAACTGATGTTTGGATTGTAAGTATAGGAGACATTCCTTCTCTGTAGGATTGTCAATTAAATTCATGACAGTGGATGAGAAAGAGAAGATCTGTGGTTTAATTGATGACTGTATTCTGGAGATATAAGGAGCTAGGGAGAGGGAGAGGAGCCAGTGTGGAAGATTATACAGAAAATTCAAGTAGAATGAGAACTCTGCAAAAGACCGCTGGATTTAAGATACTTTAGAATTGAGAGTGTCAAGGTGGAATAGTTGGAATTGGAACCCAGAGTACATGAACTTCATGACTAAGTAGGAGATGGGCAGATAAACACAGGAGGTGTAGGGCATGCACATGTTATGCTTATATTGGTTCTTCAGGTGCTTGCTCTTCTATCCTTTTGCTTCACATTCAGGCAGGGAGATAAAAAGAGATGAAACAGCACTGTCCAACTAGCTTCCTATTAAGAGATTGGTTATTGTAACTGGAGTGGATGAGTTAGGTGAAACCATTAGTTGTTTGGATTGTCATGAATCACACTGGTCATGTAAATGGCCCTCATTCCTGAAAATAATTGTGATTTGATCACAAATTTTATGATATTAGAAGTTGAGCAATGATGTTACTGAAAATTACTTTTCTACTAATAACCATGTTTTTTAAAAATCCCAGTTTCTATGCAGATTTTGGACCTTTGAACTTGGCAATGGTGTACAGATACTGCTGTAAATTAAACAAGAAACTGAAAGTGAGTATTGTGCTGATGTTTATATACTTTGGTATTGAATTTTTGAACCATGAAATCTGACAAATGAAGTTGCCGTGCACATACCATTTAGTTAGATAATCTTGATTTTTGGAAATATATGTGAATAGTTTGCCTAGAAGTTGAAATTGATCCTCCTGATTATAACCACAAAGGATATGCTAGCCTCTTTCATTTTTCAGGATGAATTGAAACACGAGCTGAATGAAGTCACTGGTGTGGTGATCTAAGAAAGAAAGCACAAATCCTTTTAGATTGTCATTAATGAGTCTCTTTCAAATTCCCTCCTAGGATAATTTTTCTGAAAGCTTCAGTTTTGCTTCTAGACACTGTTACAAGGTGAAGAAGGGCTTCATTATTGCATGGCAGGTACTCTAGGGCATAACATTTTTCTCTTTGAGCAAGATTGAAATTTTTGTGTAGTCCTGGAATGTCATCTCTACAGAATCAATAGTCAAGTGAGATTGATGAACTAGCAGTGGTAGCACATAGATTTTACTTGTTATGACAGAATTAGGATACAGTACTCATGTATATTTTTTATCTTACATGGGAATCTGGTTTCATTCTCTCCACTTATCTATGGGTTTAGGCATTTGACATTCCCCTCGCCCCCCCCAACCCCTTAAACTCTAAGCATATATGCGCAAAAGTAATATCTGTACTTCCTGTTTTGATAAACTTATTTCCTCACTTAGAAAGCAGTATTTAATCTATGTTTTCCTTTCAATTTTCTAAATGAGGACTTTGAATAAAATGTTTCAGTTTGGAAAGCAAATTGCTATACAGCATGCTGTTAAATATAACTGCTAAATTATACTGCTCAGATAGTTTCTGTTGGATAAAATGTCACTGGTATTACATAATACTGTGCCTTATACATATTAGTTGCTCAGTAATTGTATTGATTTGATTGATTTTTATTGAGCTTAGGTTTAAGAGGTTCTCTATTATGGAGAATTTACTGTAGAATATGTTGTATATTCATGAATGCACAAATTTTTGCCTTTAGTTTAAAATGCTAAATGGTCAGGGAATGATGATATCAGGAGATCTTTTAGTCAATATTTAATCAATTTTTCTAGGAATCATTTTTTAAAATACTGTCTGACTCAGAAGCACATGCAAATTCCTTGAACTAAATATCATTTAAACCAGATCTATGTTTTTCAGATAAAATGTTATTGCCTGTAGTTTATAATATAAAACTGATTTTTTTTGTCTTTACTACAGAAGCAAATAATATCCCTTTTATATAAATGCGTTTCTAATGGATGAATTATCAAGGAAAGAATAATCTATTAATAATTGAGGTCCATTTCTTCCTTTTGAAGACCAAGGAATTTCTTCGTTTTCTTGATTATACTGTTAGTCTGCAGTTAGTGTGAACTGGGTATTATAATTAACAACCTGAGACCTGACTATCTGGAGTGACCAAAGAGAAAGAAATCATTATTAGGAAAATAAAATTTCTGGTCTGATTCAGTGTTCTACTTAAACCAACTGTGCAAGAGTAGATGGATTGAATAAAGACTTTATTCTACCATAATCTATACTGAACAGTATAAGTATAAAGATTTGTTTTCATTTGCAAAACTTTCTTTCAACATTATGAAATTGTAATAAAGTTCAGACAGTCCCCTTGGTTCATCTGAGTGATAGGTGGTCTGTTGAGTGCCTAGAATGACATTTTTAGTTTTAGAACAATTTAAAAATATGCCCTATTCCATAGTGGGCACTCCATTACTTATTGAAGGTGTGAATTTTCAAAACTCAAATCTTTACAAGTCATTGGTTATCTTATTGAAGCAAACCAAGTAGAATCTTTATATTAGGAGGAAAGATTGTCTTACCAATTCAAAGTACTAATTTGTTTCAGCCTTGTGGAATCTTAGTTTTTTTGTCTATGAAATAGGGATTATAGACTTTCTCAAAAGAAAGTTAATGTACAATTGTGAATTCTCATAGGAAATACAATAAAGATAATTCTTGAATATTATAGATTTTATAAATTCATTATAACAATGAAGTTTATAAATGCGCTCCTCAGTCTCAGCTATCGCTTCCAGTGGAAAAGCAGTCTAGAAAAATTTTAGGAGTCTAAGTGACCATTTAGTACAGCCTCCTGATTTTATAGGTACAGAAAGGGAGGCCCTGAAGAGGTATATGACTTGCCAAAGGCTGCAAGGTAAAATTGGGCTAGATTTCATCACTAAGGTGCCTCCTCTTTACCTTTATGGTAATCATAGCCTCTGGTTTATAATCTTCCCATGCTCACTCTGATTGACTTCACTTTGTTGTCCCACAGTGGCCGCAGGGCTCCTCTGCCTCTTCCATTGCAGCGACTGTTAACTGCTACTCCAGCTGCTTCACTTCCAGGAGCCCAACTCCAGGCTTTCCCACTCTGAGTATACCCTTCTTGTTTGTATTTCCCATACTCTTTCTCTCTCACCCTCATGCAATCTCTAGACTTTTCAGTTTCCTTATTCCTGCCTTTCATCAGCTTTCTGCTTCTGTTTCTTGCCTGTAGCCCATGGTCAGTCATTTTGGTAAAGCCTTCAAGCACCTTGTTCTGTGCCTTTCTCCTCACTTTCCTTGCCATGCCCCACTCTTGGATTTTCTCAGTTGCTGATTTCACACTTTAATTTACTAGGAGGATTGCAGTATTCTTGCTGTTCCCTGACTTGGACTTTACACTGGACCACACCAATTGCTGCTCGTGTTTGCCTATGATGCCCATTCTGACGGGAATACCCTTTCCTTGTGGCTTGATAACTCCTTGTTTAGGACTTGCTTAGGCACGCCACTTCTAAGAAGCATTTCCTGCCTTTCCAGGCTGCCCTTGTTTTCCAAATTTCTTGTGCAGATCTCTATTATTGACAAGTTGCAATTACTTGTTTGTACTTTCTGTCTCTCTCTGGACTATGAGCTCCTAGTGGCTGGGGATATCTGTATATCTTTGTGTCTCCAATGCCCAAGGTCACTGAACACTCAGAAACTTCTGTTGACCTTATGATCCCTTTGATTTACAGATTATCTCTTATCCTTTTGCCTCCAGAATAGCCTTCCCTGGGAGTTTTTGTAACTACATTATGCTACCCATTGATTTCTTAATTCGTAGGTCTTTAATTTTTCCATCCCTACTCTATCTACTGGAAGTGCTCTAGTGACATCTTAAACACTGAATCTGGTGGCATTTGCTAGATACTCAGATTTCTGTACTTCTCTGAATAATTTGGTACTATTTTAACCAAAAACTCCTTAGAATTCTCCTGCTGTGTGGTTTCCTAACTCTTTAAGCACAATTTATTTTTTTAGTTGGAGGGTTTTTTAATTCCTTCCACTAAAAAGAAAAATTACCTTATTTGATGCCTTATGGAACTGGATAATATTTTTCAATGGAATAATTCCAAACCTCTAAAGTCCTTTTTTTTATATGTCAAAGTATGTTTTCATGTTGCTGATTGGAGGGTGTGATTTATTGCTAATTTTTTGGGTGTCAGTATGGATTATGTTCACAGTGGCCTTAGTTTTATTTATGTTGATTAGGATGCAGAATTGTCTATCAAACCTTTGGTTAGATTAAAAAACCAAAACAGAAACTAACACCAATAATAAAAAATCCTGCTGCTTATTTTATTATTATTATTTTTTTTACATGGGCAGGCACCGGGAATCGAACCCGGTTCCTCTGGCATCACAGGCAAGCATTCCTGCCTGTTGAGCCACCATGGCCCGCCCCTGCTGCTTATTTTAAAGTATATTTTAGAAAATTGTAAGTACTAAGAGTTCTACACTAATATGTTGCATTTTGCTATTTCTGGCTAATAGTTATCTTAATGGGAGAAGCAATTGAAAGAGGGGAAACATATTGAAGTGAGAACAATTTGCAAAATTGTGTATGTTATTTAACATAAAACTTCATCAACAATTGATAGGTTATAGAAAGAATTATTAATGTGGTATTTCAAGGAATCTATAACCCCCTGAAATTATATATAAAATTTTGTGTGTATTTACCTTTTTCTTCTGGGAGGACTCAGCTTTGTGCAGGTTCTCAAAGGGATCCTTGGCAAGGGCAGTGCTAAAACCAGTGGGCTAGTTTATAAGGGTTTTTAAAAGAGATGACTGTACTTTAAAAAAACAAAGTAGTATTTTTTTTAAAAAAACCTCTAAACCTAATCAGTTTAAAAATCTTTCAGTTACTGATTTAATAATCTGCATATTTTATAAGCATAAAATGGCTTAACTGGGTTTTCCTAAATTAGTCAGTACAGTTTTAATTGTTGATTTTACTTTTCCTCAAGAAAAATAAGACCTCAGCTTGGGGGGAAAAAACATTTCTAGGAGCATCACTGAAAAAAAAGGGACATTTTCTAGGGCAGTAACTTTGAAAAAAAATACCTGCTTCGATGAATCAACAGGGCAATTACAGTAATCTTGGAGACTCTTAAAAAGGTTTTAAAAGAAAAGGAACTTGAAATTTACAAAATATCCCACATAGGCCTTTCAGAGTAAAAGGAAAGGGGATGGGTACCAAGAATGAATGATTGTATTAAAGCATTAAAAGTACCTGGCAGATGGCTGGGGCTCAGTGAATGTCCTTGTTGCTGAATGAATCAGTGCAGTAATCTGATAGTGGTGACCAGGCACCTGCCACACTATCAGGTGGTTGTACACAAGAACTCTTTTGATGTCATGATCAGACCACCCTTTTATTATAACTACAAAAACATGTTGAGATTTCTTCATGCAGTAGCTTCTGTTTCAGGTTCATGGACACTGGGGAAGGAAAAAAGCTACAGTCTAGAGAAAGTTCATGTGGTTTAAAGAGGTAATTTACGAGGTTTTAAAGTAGTGCTAACTCACCTGGGAGCATATGCAGAGTTTGCAGGGCATGGACCTCTTAAGCTTATTCAGAAATTCCTAGATAAGAAGAATCCCCAAGTGCCTTCAACTGTATTATCAGCATAATCAAATAATCTTTATGAGCAACTCTTCTCTGACATTTTGACTTCTACTTTAATTACATGTGCCTTTCGTTGATGAAATATATTAGGTTTTTAAACCAAATGGAAAATACAGAGGTAATTTTTTTTTAAAAAAACTGTTCAATCTATTTTAATTACTTTAGCTATAAATAGAAACGTAAACCATATTTTGTTTTATACAGCCAAAGAAAATTTTCAAGAGTATCCCTTTCCTGAAAATATTGAAGGTAAAACCTGTAGCGGTCATGGCTGCTCACAGGAAGGCCTGTTCATTGTTACCGCTTTTGCAGTGAGATGACCCCTGATTGCTATGGAGGTGCTGATTGCTGCAACAATTACTGGACTAGCTTAGTTACCTGTAAGAGAATGATGCCTTTGGTCACTATAGTGTCCCTGTGTTTTGATCCCCTTCATCTGACCACTATTGTGACAGAGCTCTTGTTTAGAGAAGTGCATGGATTCTTTTTTTAGAAGAGCATCTTTTCCAGGCTGTACTAATGTATTCTTTAGCTCAACCAGACTGTTCCACACAGCTTCATTAAATGCAATGTTTTAACAAAATGGCTTGAGAATTTTACTTTTAAAGCATGGCAAACAACTTTAATGTAAGACTGCTTAAAAATCTGTTTTTAAAAATTGGCCCTTATTTTTCTTTCTTACTTTTGACTTCATTGCATCTCCTTTTGTTGTTGAATGTTAAGTAGTTTGTGGTCTTCTGACCTAAAGTGAGCAAATGCATAAATTGTCTCTGCCACCATAATCCAAGGATAGCCTGGGCTATTTGTTATTTGTATAGCATGTCATCATTTTAATCTCTCTTTAAGTTGCTGTGGCTTGTTTTCCACAAGGAGTGATCCTACTAGAATGTAATCTTTCACATAGCTTTCCTTATGGAGATAGAAAATGTCTGACTGGGGTCAGTAACCTCATTTTAGTTTGCATTGTTCTATTGCAGAAGTCAGTATACTTTGGTTTACAAGTACCATAAAGTATTTACCTCATGTTACACATTTATCTCCATTACACAAGAGTGATAAAACTTTGACTCTCAGGTAAGCAATACAGGTCTAGAAATTTCAATAGGTTTTATTATGTTAATTTTGACAGGTATTAAATAATAAATCCCATCTCTTATCTACTATTTTTACCTTGTGAAACGAAACAATTATCCTCCCCATAATTAGGATCATTCCATTGGTCCTTTGTGTATTGCAAGTTCGTCCCAATGGAGTTATTCTCTTCTTTATGTAATAAATCTTGGCCTATACTTTGACCTTGTTTAACATCAGATATTCATATACTATGAATACTTATGAGGCTGGTGATTGAGGTTCCCCTCCCTTTGTCTGGGCATTGCTCATCACAGTGCTTGGCACACAAGAGTTACTTAACATATGTTGATAGAATGACCTGAACTTAGTTCATTATGGCACCACATTCAGCAAACTGGTTGCCTGTGTGGTGCATTCAGTCCACAGACCTGTTTTTCTGCACATGAATGAGATTTAAAAATTTTGAATTTATAGTCAACAGTGGCAGTTTATGAAAATTTCCATACAATTCTGGATTTATGACTTCTTTTAAATATTGCAGTAGCTGACAGTTTTGGGCCCAGATTCTTGCATGGGAATAGCACTTTGGAGCTTTGGATAGGGCATGCTTCTCTAGTTTGCCTACTGGCTCCCTTCAAATTCTTGGAACCTGTGAGCATGTGAAGTTGGAACCTCTGGAAAAACCCCATTTAAAGCAGCTTACTTATAGAATTGTTAAAGGAACTTTCTCCTAAGGTGTTATCACCTGGAAGGTGTGAATTATAAATTGTAATAAGACTTTACTTAGGAATCTGGGGAAATATTAAAATTACTTTATTAAGCATGTTTACTTAGGAAACATGCTTAATAAAGGCATATGGCATGGTTTGGCATTTCTTGATAAGAGAATTTAAAGGTCTTTTGGTCCTGCTTGAAAGGATGGGCAGCATTTTAGGATGCACGTAGAACATTTCCAGGAATGTAACTAGTCACATTTTTGTACAGCTCTTCTCCAAAGTTTAGCAGTGTTTTAGAGCTGTGGATTTCAAGGTGTGTTATCTGGAGCAGTGGCATGAGTATCACTGGGACACTTGCAAATCCAGTTGATTCTGTGCTGAATCCCTATCTTAGGATGAAATATAATACAAAAAGATAATAAAATACAGTATTTAGTTTGTTTTTATTTCTGAAAAGTTTTAGTAATAGTGACCAGTTCAACCTGAGAATTATTTAAATTTTGAATCATGAAACTTATGGCCTCATAACTGAAATTTACACGAATTACCCAGCTCAGCGAGAGAGTTCTGAATCTCTTCTGCCTACCACATTTACTGTGTAAGTGTTCATAGCAGGCCCTTTCTGGCTACTGACGTATGTTCTCCTGGTAAAGCACAACATGCTCATTATATGTCAGGCTTGCACAGGACCTACAGTTCCTGTCAAACTGGACCCATCTGGCATTGTTCCTATTGCTTTGGGAAATGATGGAATGAAGCAAGTGACCAATAAATGTTAGCTGTTGTTGTTTTTGCTTTTGTTGTAGTGGGCTGGCTGTGTTTATTTAAGTTGAGTGTTCAGAAGGCTATATATTCCACTTTCAAGATAGAATCTAAAATATAGAGTGGATAGTGGGTGCAGGTTATGATTTGTAATAGGTAATGTGCAGCCTTTGGCAGAACAGGCAAAGAGATCAACAGGTCTTGGTATTCCTTCGATGACATTCTTCCCTTTATGTTTGACTGTATTCACTTGATTTGACCTATTTCTGACTTAGAGTTTTTGTAATTTCTGAGCTTCTCATGTAAAGCAGAAAGAATCTGCAATAGAATAGATATCTCATTGAAGGTCAGAGGCCATCCAATGATTTTGCAAGTCTTCCCCTTGAAGGGTCTGGCCAGCCTGCTAGACCAGAGACAGGCCAGAGTAAGGAAGAGGAAACTGTTGAGTATTGAGGTATGATGTTCTCTTGGGACTAAGGCAGAATCTGAGAAAATATCTACTGGGTTCATTCATAAGATGGAGTCCTATGGTCTCCAAACTACCTTTCTTTCCCTAAATGGTTAGTACTACCACAACAGGTGTCAAAGAATGAGCTGAGTGTTCCTCCAGAGGTTCGCCAGTCATCAGGGTTGCCACTGGATAGCATTGTTTCTTCTAGGGGTGCTTTGAAAAGTAATATGTAGTTTTTTTTTTTAAATTTTTTATTAATTAAAAAAAATTACAAGAAAGAAGCACAAACATTCTTAATATATGTTCATTCTGTTCTACATATATAATCAATATTTAGTTTGTTTTTAATGGAGGGACATAATTCATATTGGAAAGTCTAAAACGTTAGGGTTTTTGTATAATCAGTCCAATCAAAATAAAACATCAGCTAAACAGTTGACAAAATGACAAAATGTTTTGGTATCCCCCAAATCTTCTACCCCAATACCAGAATATTTCCTTTGTTGAAGACCATTCCCAACTCACTAGTATAAACCTATGTGGCAGAATGGCTGATAGGATTAGAAAGGGATGCCTTTTGTTTTGGAAAGCAGGAAAATTAGGACAAGGCCTTATAATACCTAAGATTCTTTTCTGTAACAATTCACTTTGATTTAGTTTTATTTCCTTAAGCGAGAACTCAATTCTCTGTGAGCTAACCTAGGAGATATTGGCCAAGCTTTGCTAAGAGAAGATGATTTCTCGGCTTTAGTGCTTGGATATCAGAGAGAGAAATGTCTGACTTGGGTGGTGAGGGTAGTGCCTTTGAGAAAGAAAAATGTAAATTCCCAAAATACCTAAGTTAGTAGTTTTACATTTTTTTTCCCCTGGAAAATTAGACAGGAAGCTCTCATTTAAATTTTTTTAAAAAAAGTACCATTTGCTTCTAGTAATGTTCACTTTCAACAGCTTCCCGTAGGAAATATTTAAAAATAGTTAAAATGTCTAGGTATGGTTTGTGAAGAATATTAATTTCCTGATGTTATAATTTCTGAAAGCTTGAACAGTTTTAAAAATTCTTCTAAAGTCCTTAAAATTTTAATTTGCATTATATTTACTTAAAACTTTTTTTTGGAAGTGTACAGTGAGAAGAAAATGTCCCTCAGAATTCTGTCCTCCAGTTTCTTGGTTCCCATTCCAGAATGGTCTCTGTTTTACGTACACTTCATAACAAGAGAGACAACAACAGCAACAAAAAAGAGGAAAAGCAAGCAAACATAAAATAATCAAAAAAAAAAAAAAAAAAAAAACCCAAACAAACAAGAAATAAGCATTGGTGATGAAAGAACAGCAATATATGACATAATCTGGTGCACATAACTGAGATTATAACTGAGGTTGTGACTTCTGGCAGGTGGAATTGTAAGATAAATATAGTTCCACATTATTAAATGATAGAAATAATTTATTGTGGAACATAAATTCTTAGTACAAAAGAGCATCAAAACAGTACAAATCTCAGAGTAGATTGTTGATATTTTGTTTCCCACAGGTGTTTTGGAGAACCAGGAAATGTAAAGAGTGAGATGGCTGGGAGAGTGGTTGAGCCCTCAGTGTTTAGTCTGCCTCTATAGAGGGCTTGGTCTCTGGAAGGCCGTCTTTAGATATTCTCATATATTGGGATTCAGAGACCATAAAAGGAGTTTAGGTTAAGGTCCTTAATTCCTCCTTTGGTGAATAAAACATAACTTATTGATGGAGAATAATAACTAGCAAAAACAAACAGGTAGTAAAATAAAATAGAAAAAGGACATGTGCAGGTGGTCAGTAGTAACAAGTTGAAAAAGCAAAGACAAGTGTTATCACCTTAGGCGGTGACCCATAAGTGTTTAGGTAATGTCAGTGCTTTCAGAGCTGACGGAGCTGAATTGAATTAAATGTTATACTCTTTATTTCGTAGGGGTATTTTAGTAAACCGTTGGGAACAAGAGGCCCTCTTTGAGATAAACAATAATTGTTAAACATTGAATTAAAAAAAGTGATGTATTGTAATAGTAATCAGAAAATGTAATTCTTGGTTATCAAAGATAGAAACACCTGACTTGAGTGAAGGGTTCCCATGCTCATTGTGGTTACATGTTAAAGCCAGAATGTTGCTATTTCATCTTAGTCAGACTTCAGAATTGAAGAGTTTCTTTTCCTTGCAGGAAATAAAGAAAAAGTAAATAGTTGAGTTCTGTTGCCATTTTTAAAGGGCCTCTTAAAGCAGGGGTTCTTTGTGGGTTGTGATCAACTGTTTAAGGTAAAAAAAGCAATTTTTATAGTCAATATGAATTTATAGGCAAGTAAATTGTATAAATGTGCCTGTACTTTGAAAACCTTTTGTCAAAATACTATGTATGTTTTGAAATATGAATAAATTGAACAGACTTCATTGACATGCATCAGTGTTCTCATTGTTTTACATTCATTTTCCTTATGATTAGTCATTTTATTTATTTATTTATTTTTTTGCATGGGCAGGCACCGGGAATCGAACCTGGGTCTCTGGCATGGCAAGCAAGAACTCTGCCTGCTGAGCCACTGTAGCTCGCCCTCATTTGATTTTAATAGAGCTCTTTATTTGTTTATTTCTTTTCATGTTCCTAAGCATGTATAGAACATGCCATGTTGCTTATTCTAACTTTAAATACTTGAGCATGTAGCATATTGCTTAGCAGATAGCAAGTGCTTAATAACTGCTTGAATCCATGAATTTAATATATGACTACTATATTGTATTAAGCTATTTCCTGATATAACTCTTTTGATGGTTCTTTTCCTATTAACCATTTATTTTCATGTAATTAAAAGGCAACTATCATAGAACATTCTAGAAAGAAAATATTACTATTGGTGCTCTAGCCAATATAGGTACTTAAAAATTTTTTGAGAGGAAAATAGAGTGATTGTCATATTTAAAAAATACATAATATGGAAAGTATAGATAACTTCTGGGAGTGAAGGTGGAGTGTAGGGAACGAAAAAGGGTGAGTACACTTACTTATAGAATCCAGTGAGTTGGAAAGAATCATCAAAAATGGTTCCTGCTCGTACAGATTGCAATAATTTAATCATTTTCTACTGCTTCAGTCTCCTTTCTTGGTGAGAGACATACCTGTTACATAAACAGTTCTTACATCATGATTGGGATACAGGAAGTTTGAGCTAGTAATTTCCCCTTCCCAAATGCATGTATCTAAATGCCAGAGAAATTGAAGTTGAAAGGTGTTAAATTTCACTGATTGTTCTGCATCTTTGAAAGTTAAGAGAGGATGTTTATCTTCTGTGTATTTTAGCATTGTCTCTGTGGTTACACTAACTTTTTATTTCCTCTGCCTAGTCATACAGTTTATCAAGAAAGAAAATTGTGCACTATACCTGTTTTGATCAACGGAAAAGAGCAAACGCAGCATTTTTGATAGGTTCTTATGCCGTAAGTACTTTCTTTATGATTATTTTTTATAATCAGGCTAATGCTATCACTTTCGAGTAAATCCAGGCCCCTTTATTATCAGTTTGGGAATTGATCAGGAATGGAAGGTATGGTCTAATGTCCATAAGCTTTTTACTTTCTAGATTTTACCCTCCAGTAGCTAGTGAGAGTCTTGGAACTGAAATATATAACTTGGATTTCACAGTTGTGAAGATGTTTTAATAAAAATAATCCAGGTAGGGATATTTTTAGGGGAAGAGAAGTATATGTATGTGTATCTGTTTATGATACTGTAGAACACTTTAATAAAACCTTGAGGTATTCCATTTTGGGGAAGAGAAGATATCCTAGATTACATGGGGGAGGGTTAATTTTTTTTTAAAATTAATCTAGTCATTATTCTATCTCTCCAGTCTCTTCATTCATCCATTAATTCATCCATCCATCCATCCAGTATCTTTAAGCATCCACTATATGTCAGGCATTGTCCTAAGGGCTAGAGATACAATTGACTAATAAATCACAATTTGATATGGGGGATAGACAAAAAAAATTGGAATTGCCATTTGTTATGACCCGGATATGTATGTAGTGAAGCAGTGGCATAAAGCCATGGGTATACATTCTGCTTAGAGTGGGTCAGGGATCTCTTCATAGAAAAGGAAATAGTGGAGCTAGGTCTTGAAGGATAAATATTCATCTTTTGGAAATAGGATATGGAACTATGAAATAGGGACTTGTAATTAGTTAGGTATGACTGAGGTATAGGGTATGGGTGGCGGTAAGGGTATGAGGGAGGAGAGGAGGAAGAGCCATATAGAGCCATATGCAACAGTGAGTTATCATGCAATTTTGAATTGGCAAAGGACTTTTGGTTTAATCCAGTGCCAGTGGGAAGACCATGAATGATTTATTTATTGTAGGTCCATGGTCATCACGACAGAGGAGATTAGCTTGTTTTATAGCTTCCCTAATAATAGACAAGATTTAAAAAAATTATTTTGATTGGAAATTTTGTTCTCCGCAAGCACTAAAATGAAAATGTAAGTTGTACATGAACATGTTAGGGAGTTTGGGAGTGGAAAAGTCTGGAATTTTATATATATATATATATATATATATGCTGAGATTGGGTACAAACCTTTTTAGGGATGTGTGTGATATCCGGTTAGGTATATGCTGGTTTAAAGGCAGGGAGAATAGAGGCATCATTTCTCATCCTTGGGGGGTTGCTGTGCTTCTCTGAAGCATGGAAGCACACTGCTCCGTGATCTTTAAAGAACCTCATTCTGTAAGCCTTGATAGAAGGAGGCACTAGCTACTAAACATCAGACTCTGCCATATCAAATCAAAAGCTCTGGGGGTAGAAAGTCCAGCTGTGTTGTTGGAAACACTGTCAGCCGTTTCAGGGTGTGGTCTGAGAACAGGGGCAAGCAGACAGCAAGTCTGCTGGCCTAGAACCTTGCTTCCAGAACTGAGATGCCCAATTCTGCCCATCTTTTTCTCTGTGCTGTGGCTTTTTAAAGCCTTGGGCTATTTTTTTGGAACTTGGTCTTTCTCTCTATATAGACATCATGGTATAGTAGAAGGAATAGCTAAGTATCAGAAAAACATGAGGTTTTAGTCCTGAAGTGGCTCTGTCATGATGAGTAAGCCACTTTGTCTAAGCTTTCTTTCTCCTTATCTGTAAAACAAGAGGGTTGGATGTAATGATCTCTAAGTTTCTTTCCAATTCTTAGTATACTAGGATTATTTGTTGTGCCAGCCAGGCTATTGCTTTTGTTTTAAGAACCAATATGAAAAACTATTGGCATGAAGGTGCAGTGAAGTACTGATAAGCTGAAGTAAGCAGGTATGCTTATTTTTCATTTTATATTGATAAAAACTACTTTTTTTTGAGACTGGTAATTGACCCTATGCTTAAAATATGAAGACTCTATAATAATCTCTGGATTCAAGCCACTTAAAAAACCATATCCTTTTAGAGGGGTTTTGTGGTTGGTGCTTTGTGAACATGTTGTTTGTGGCTTCTTGACATAAGGGGTTGCCAGCGAAAAGAGGGCATTTGTTGCTCCTTTCCTTCCCTTTCCCTTCCTTCTTTTCCCCCCTTCTCTCTCTACTTTTCTTTTTAAATACCTTCTCGCCCCATTTCGTTTAGTATTGTCTTTAATTTCAGCATTGCCTCTCTAGATTTTTTGAAAGGAAGTTTAGTTACAGTAGATATATTGAATTTGTGATAAAATACTCTGGGATAAGATATATCTTTTAATAGAGAAGTTTAAACTACTTTAAAGCAACCCAGGGGAAATTTAAAAGGGGAAAACCCAATCAGTCCTGGTGTGCTTGAAGAAGTGCTGAGTATAACTTGGGCTTGTCTTACACACTACATTCAGTCCTGAGAAGCAGGATAAAGTGATTATTCTTGTATTGGGCACTTCTCAATTGATTGTATTTTCTAATTTTGGAATGCCTCAGAAAGCTTTTTGACACAAACACTTAGTAAAAACGAAGGCTAAGAATCTTTTGTTTTTTAATGCAATTTTATTGAGACATATTATATATTCACGTACTATATAAACATCCAAATTGTACGATCAGTGGTTCACAGTATCATCATATAGCTGTGCATTTGCCATCATGGTTGATTTTTGAACATTTTCATTACTCCAACTAAAATAAAAATAAAAGTGGAAAAGAATAGTCAAAACATCCCATACCCACCTCCCCCATTATTTATTTTTTGTCTTTCTTTCTTTCCTTTTTTTTATTCATTTGTCCATTCACTGGATAAAGGGAGTGTCAGTCACACCGTTTTCACAATCACGCGGACACACCTTAAAAGCCCTATAGTTACTCAGTCATCTTCAGGAATCAAGGCTATTGAATTATGGTTCAACAGTTTGATTATTTATATTTCCCCCTAGCTACCACAGTACATCAAAGACTGAAAGGGGATATCAATATACTGCATAAGAATAATCTCCAGAATGACCTCTCAGCTCTATTTGAAATCTCTAAGCCACTGAAACTTTATTCTGTTTCCTTTCTCTTCCCTCTTTTAGGCAATAAGACTTTTTCACTCCCACGCTGCCAGGGCCATGCTCATCTCTTGAAGCCATGTCCCATGTTGCCAGGGAGATTTACAACTCTAGGAGTTGAGGGAGGGCAGTGAGCTCACTAGCAGAGTTGGCTTAGAGAGAGAGAGAGGCCACATCTGAACGGAGGTTCTCTCAGAGTGACTCTTAGGCATAATCATAATTAGGCTTAGCTTCTCTTTTGCAGGAATAAGTTTCACAAGGGCAAACCCCAAGATCGAGGGCCTGGCCCATCAAATTGACAGTCCCTAATGATTGTGAGAATATCAGGTCGTCCCAGGTGGAGAAGTAGAATGTTTCTACCTTTTACCCCAGACCCTCAAGGGGGCTTTGCAAATACTTTTTAATCTACTACCCATATTACTCTGGACTATATTGGGGCATCCCACCAACCTGTACAAACCAACAAGATCTCATTCCCTAATCGAGGTTCCATGTAATTATGGTGTTCAAATAAGCTGACCATACAAGTTCAATTAGATGGCGTGTTACTGAAAAAAATAAATTTTGCCACAAACATCTTTTCCTTTGGTCTCACACAGAAGTTGAAGGACTAAGAATCTTAATCTTTACTTAAAGAGAATTTCGTTGACTCTATGCATTTAATTGTTGACATATCTTGCAAGAAGATAATAGTATTTGTTATATATACATTTCAATTAAAATATATGTATATTAATTATGTCCATTTAGATAAGTCTCAATCTTCTGGGGGGAATCTTGTTGAATACAATGGACCTTTACAATGGAGTAGCCACATAGTCTATGTGAGTCAAGCTATATAGGTGTGTTTTGTCAGAGAAGTCCTTAACAGTGAACATGAACATGTTCTTCCCTTCTAAATTAGGGCTCCAGCCCTCTCTCAACTGGCCATTGCCTAATGAAAAAGTATTTTGTTCTAAGATAAGCCTTTTTCCTGATCCTTAGTTCCCTCGTTATGTAAAAATTGGATAATACCAGGTTTTCCTTGACTAACTCACAGATGACTATTACAAAGATCAAAGGTCCAACTACCTGCTTGATTACTCCACGTGAATGTCTAAAAGATAATCTCAAATTTATTGTGGAAAAACAGAGCTTTTTATTCCTTCTCTCCCTAAACCTGTTTGTTCCCCTAGCCATCCTCTTAGTAAATGGAGCCACTATTCAGTGAAGTGATAAATCAAAAGTTAGTAGTCTTTTGATCCCTCTTCTTCCCTCATTCCACATTCTGTTCATCAGCAAGTTTGTTCAGCTCAATCTGAAAGACATATATTAAATCTGAATATGCTTTTCATCTTTGTTACTATCACTCTAGTTCAAGCCACAGCCATTGTTCACCTGGATTATTACCACAGCTTCATAATTCCCTCCTTTTTATATCCTTGCTTCCCTTTTATCTACACAATTGTCAGAGTAATTTTTTACATATGTACATGTCATTGCCCTGTATCAGATCTGTCTAATGATTACTCACTGTTCTTGGCATAAAGTTCAACCTCCTTATCAATCATTAAGATCTTCTCTGATCAGGCCCCATCTATCTCTGCGATCTTGCTGACTGCTCCTATTGTGCTGGGCTTTCTAACCCTGAAAACTTTGTTTGTTCCTACCAGAGGCCTTGATACTTCTGTTCATTCTATCTGGTTCTTATCTCAGACCTTTGCATGCCTAGTACCTTCTAATGTCATCTCCTCAGAGAGTCTCCCTCTGAAGTTCCACCGTGTTACCCTAGCCCAGTTATCTCCAGCCCTTCTGTTTTATTTTCTTAACTGTACTCTAGAAGTTGAAATTACCTTTTCATTTTTGTATGGACTTGCTTATTCTTTCTCATTCAGACTAGAATATAGGATCCTTGCCTGTTTTTGTTCATTGTTGTGTCTAGGGCATGATAAAATATTTAACAAGGGGTTAGGCCCAGGCTTTCACTAGTTGAATTGGAAGCAGGCCACAGGGTTCTGGGAGCTTCCTGCTGTGCTGAATCCTGGGGAAGTGCGGGGCGAGGGTGGGGTTTCCCAGGGAAGAGACTCTGGTGGCCAGGGTGGGGTGGAGTGGGATGCTGCAGGCAGCAGCTCTTTACCAAACTGGTAGGCAGTTCTTTCAGTGTTTGAACCCTAGATATCAGCTTAGAACTCTCAGCCTGGCACATAGTAAGCGCTCTGTAAATCTCTCTTAAAGGAATGAATAATGAAATGAAAAAATATGAAAGAAACAAGGAAGGTAATATATGGTGATCTCTTCTGAAAACTCCCAGGTTGGACATAAAGTATAAAGTGGTGGCTTCTTCGTGACCAGAAGAGCTGTAGTAGCAATGACTGAGTCAGTGGTGGTCTTCAAAGGCATAGAGTCAAATAGAGGTCTGAGAGTAAGTGTAGTACCTGGTATGCAAATTTATGAGATGCTTTTGAGTGTGAGACCTTGTGCCAAAGTATGAGGTACCTACAGAGTCAGGGCTTTAATCTGATTTCTCTGTTAGATTATGATTTCAGCTTCATCACAGAAGCCTTTGTGAATCTGTTTCCTTATATCCAAATAGGGAAGAACCTCTTCATGCTTTGTCTCATATTGCTGTCATGAGGCTCAAATAGGAGATTATGTTCAATAGGGAAGGATTTTCTTTCTGTCTGAGTGATCCTAAAATCAGGGTTGCTGGGACGTTGTGGCCACTGGAGATTATAGTGACACAGATGCAGGCATCCCTTTCAGAGGAGACCCTACTGGTGAGTGCTTACTGATGAAGCATCTCTTCATTCTCTAAGCTGTGACATTGTACTCCATGAGATGTGCTCAGATTTTAAGAAAAAAATAAAATTGAACTTGGCTGGACAGGTATTTCCCTTCCAGTTAATAATCTATGCAGTTTTAAAGTAAGGACACTTGAATCATCATAGCTTTTGTTTGTCTCATAGCTGCTAAAACAAATGCCATATAATGGGTTGGCTTGAACAATGGGAATTTATTGGCTCACAGAGGCTAGAAGGCTTGCTTCCTCTGGAGTTTGTAATTCTGGCTGGTTGGTAATCTTTGGGGTCTTTTGACTTTTCCGTCACATGGCATTGTGCATTGCAGCATCTTCTTTTTGTTCTGGGTTCTGTTGACTTCTGGTTTCCTGCCCTTTTTGTGGCTTCTCTCTCCATCTGACTTTCACTCTACTTATAAAGAACTCCAGTAATCTGAATTAAAGCCCAACGGGTCTCATTTGGGCCACACCGTAACTGAAGTAACATCTTGAAGATAACTTATTTACAATGGGTCCACACTTACCAGAATGAGGACCAAGACCATGTCCAAACTGGGGTACACAATTTAATCCACCATCATCGAAAACCTTTCATAGGAGTTTGAAGAAAGCAAATTTTAAAAATTATAAATATGAATTAAGTTATTCAAGATGTGATTATAGAACAATTCCTCACTGATACTTGTTAATATATTGTTTTCAGTTCATAGGCCTGTGACAAAGAGGTCAAGGAGAATTTGGATTAGACTACAAATAACTGCAAAATTGGAAAATAAGTGTATGAGGAGGAGTTAAAATAAGTGGTATTCTTTAGTCTAGCAAATTAGGTTCAGAGTTAAAGAGATTTAAAGCTGTTTCTTTTACATATTTGGAGGGTGCTTAAACAGAGGTGATAACCACATTGTATTTTCCTTAACACACTTGTTAAATGCTCCCATGGCTGAATGAGAGCTCTGTTATGGATTAAATCTGGCATTAGCTTGAACCAGCTGTCGGGTCTGAATTGGGTGTGGCCAGGCTGTGTCTGTGTCTACGATTTATTTTTGTAGATCAACACTTAAAGCCACAACATGGTGCCCCAGTACTAAGTCTATCTGTAATTGTAAAGGAGCGGTTCTTAATCTGGTGTAGTGGTGGAGACCAGTGTCTTTAGCAGAATGACAGGCTCAGTTTTGAGCCCACTTGTTAGTTCTGTGTCTTGAGCACACTATTCATCTAGACTCCTATTTTTTGTTTTTTCACCTTTAAAATAGGGATAATGACACCCCGCCTACTAGAGTAGTGGTGAGGGCTGCAGGAGTCCTGCAGTTAAAGGTGTCGTTGCAGTGCCTGGCGGCTCTAGACAAGGAAGCCTTTGTAGCCTCCCCCAAAGTTTTCTGAACTCCTACTTCACTGCTCATACCACCTCCCCTGAAAAGCTGACGATCTCAAGGCAACTTCCTGCTTTTGTATGCTTAATCTTCCCTCCTCTCTACCCAATTTTATACTTAATTCCTTTTCTGGCTCAATAATATCAGATGGTTTGTTAATCTGATTACTGTTTAGGATAATTTATTGGAATGTATGAGTGTGAGGTTTTCTTTCTCTCCTAGGATATGGTTTGCATTTTAAATGAAGAACCTATCTAAACCGTGTGATTTAGCATTCATTAAATCACTAAATATGTATCAAGCTTCCATGAGCCCTGCTCGGCATTGTCATGGGCCCTGGGGAATTAAAAAAGAGAAAGAATGCCTAGATTGGAAGGGGAGACAGATGAGCAATAAGTAATTGTGAGAGTTTGCAACAGATGCCAATTTTGGATAAATATAAATTCGTTCAACAAGTGTTTTTTTGAGCCTCTATCATACATCAGGCTGTGTGATGTAGGAGTTGAGGATGCTGAGCTGAATATCTGATATTCCTGGCTTTTGGTGCACTTGGGGAAGAAGAGGGTCAACCCTGGAGCCTGGGTAGGATCAAAGATGATGAACCCAGGCTGGCCAGGTTGCTAAGGGAATATCAAACGGGGAATAGCAGGAGGTAAGGGCTCTTTTTTTGTGTGGGCAGCAGGCAGTGAGGGAGTATTGGGAGAACATTAGTTATATATTAAATATCTGGTCTGAAAGAGGATGAATTAATGAGAAGTTTGTTTTTCCTTACAGATTTTAAATTAAAAGAGTGGCATAACCACTTCATGAAATATAGGAAAATTCCTATATGTATATAATTACATCACTCTCAACTTGAACTGTTTACTTAAGTGTAATTGCAGTGTAGTGATGTGAATCATTTTTTCACTTTTCACTTAGTCTACATGTATTTGGCCATTTTTCTACTGAGATGGTCAAATAATATCCCATTGGAGGGTTTACCATTGTTTGCTTAACAATTTAGATGATTTTCAAATTTCTTATAATGTGACAAACATCTATCTGCATCGTAAGTGTTTTTGGTGGGTTTTATCTTTAGATAACCAGAAGTGGAATTATGGTTCCTAGAGCAAATTATGTTTGAGCCAGTTTGCACTAAATTTGGTGTCTGCTGAATTACAGGAAATTATTTTCATTAAAAACATTAGGTTGAACAAATGTTCTTTAAAATTTTAGATAAATTTATCAGGAAAAATGTTGGTTTAAAATAATAAAGGCATTTACCTTAAATATTTATTAAAACAATTCAGTTTGATTTAAAAGTGATAGGATTTGAGTATGATCATTGAAAAATGATAAAGCAGGTCAATTAACTCTGAAATAATACATTTTTTATTGTTTGGCCTAAGCATATTAGTTTCCTTTAACTTACTTCTCAGTAAATTGCAATTTCAGAACTGTTTTAAATTGTCATTAAAAAACAAATAAGTTGAACAAATATTCTTTAAAATTTAGATACAAAATAATAAAGGCATTTACCTTAAATATTTATTAAAACAATGATATAATGGATGTCAGCTAGTGATGTTCTGTCATCTTTGTGGTTTGGTAACTCTAACAGATAATGTTTGCTTCAGCTCATAGAAACTTGGAGAGGAAGGGAGGGGTGGCATATGGCTGGGGCAGGGCAGGTTCCTGTTTGCAGTTCCTTCCTTTGTAGAGTGTTAGTCAAGAACACTTTTGTGATATTGCCTGTAAATGGGCCAGACAGTGTTTTAGCCTTTCAGGCTTGTAATTTTGGTGACTTTAAAACCCAGTCATGCTTCCTGAACTCATACAGCATCTTTGAATTTTGTATGTCTTTGAGTTGGAAGTTCTGTTAGTCTTCTGCATATGGTTAGAGCAGTATCATCTCTTAGTCATCTTTCCTTGCATGTTCCATTTAGCTTTGTGGGCTATGAAAATCAGCTGTTTATTTTTCATTTATGGAAAGTTTTTTCCCCAATTAAACTAAATAAATCTTTTTAGCATTTTTTTCCTGTTCTCCTTTCAGCAACCGGATAAACTTCCTCTGTGCTATAAATAAACTCTGAAATATATGTGTATGTATACACATATGTATATATATGCATGTGTACGTATACATATATATATGCATATGTGTGTGTATGTCTATATATAGATTTCACTGTATATTTAGTACTGGTACATCATGTATATTTTGAGCAGTTATACATTTCTGAATCTGATTAGTAGCCTTGGAATGACATAGACCTTCTATGTGTAAAGCTTTTGTTCATTTGCTTCATTTTTATACTAAATTAAGGGAATGTACTTTTTTTAACTTTTTATTTTAGTAATCAATAGAGAGTACAAAATTTTCCATTTTAATCATATTCAAGTTTACAATTCAGTAATATAAATTATATTTACAATATTGTGCTGCTATCACTGACATCCATTACCCCTTTTTCATCACCTTAAGCAGAAATTACTTGCTCATTAAGCTATAACTTTTTCTTCCCATTCACCCCTGCCACTGGTAACGTGCAAACCAGCATCTGTCTCTATGAAATTTGTTCCTTCTAGGTGTTTCATATAAGTGAGGTCATACAACATTAGTCTTTTTGTGTGTGGCTTCATTCAACCTAAGGTCTTCAGGGCTCATCCATGTTGTAGCATGCATCAGAACTTTATTTTTTATGGCTGAGTAATATTCCATTGTATGTGTATTATTTATCTATTCATCCATTGGTGGACCCTTGGCTTGCTTCCTTTTGTCTGTTATAAATAATGCTGCTATAAACATTGGTTACAAATATCTGTTTGAGTCTTTGCTTTTGGTTCTTTTAGATATACCAAGAAGTTGGGTAGTGGGGTCATATGGTAATTCTATTTTCAATTTTCTAAAGAACTGTCAAATTGATTTCCACAGTGGCTGCACCATTCTACTATGCAGTATATAAAGTTTCCTATTTCTCTGCATCCTCATTGACATTACTCTTTTCTGTTTTTTTAAATTAATGCTATCTTAGTGGGTTTGAAGTGGTATCCCATTTTGAAGTGGTTTTGATTTGTATTTCCCTGATCACCAATGGTGTTGAGCATCTTTACATGTGCTTATTGGCCATTTGTATATTTTCTTTAGAGAAATGTCTTTTCTAGTCCTTTTCCCATTTTTAAATTGGGCTATTTATCTTTTTGTTGTTGAGTTGTAGCAGTTCTTTATATATTATGAATATTAAACCCTTCTTAGATGTATGATTCACAATTATTTTCTCTAAATCTGTAGGTTTTCTTTTCACTTTCTTAATAGCATCCTTTGATGTACAAAAGTTTTAAATTTTGAAAAGTCCATTTAATCTATTTTTTCTTTTGTTGTTTGTATTTTTGGTGTCATATATAAAAAAAATCACTACCAAATTCAAGGTTATAAAGGATCCCCCATCTCCCATACTTTCTTCTAGGAGTTTTATGGTTTTAGTTCTTGTGTTTAGATTCTCTTGTTTTTAGACCCATTTAGCTTTTTTTTTGTGTGTGTGTGTGGGCAGGCACCAGAAATCGAACCTAGTTTTCCAGCATGCAGGCAAGAACTCTGCCTGCTGAGCCATCATGGCCCTTTAGACCCATTTAGAGTTAATTTTTATGTATAGTGTGAGGTAGGGGTCTAACTTCATTCTTATTATGCATTTGTCTAGCCAGTTTTCCCAATATGTTTGTTGAAAAGAGTATTCTTTTTCCAATTAATGTCCTTGACACCCTTGTCAAAAATGAATTGGCCAAAGATGTATGAATTTATTTCTGAACTTTCAATTTTATTTCCTCATGCCAATACCACTCTTTTGATTATTGTGGCTTTGTGTAGTAAGCTTTGAAATCAGTAAGTGTGAGACTAATAGTTTTGTTTTTCCTTTCCAAAGTTGATTTGGCTATTTGGAGCCCTTTATGATTCCGTATGAATTTTTTTTTTTTTTTTTGATGCATAGTCTGGGAATCGAACCCAAGTCTCCCACATGGAAGGCGAGCATTCTATCACTGAACCACCTTATTCCATATGAATTTGAGTATTGGCTTTTCCAATTTGCAAAAAAGGCTACTGGGAATTTGATAGCTATTATGTTGAGTCTATAGATAGCTTTGGTATGAAATCTTAACAATATTAAGTCATCTTATCCATGAACATGGGATGTCTTGCCATTTATTTAGGTCTTTTATTTCTTTCAGCAATGTTTTGTAGTTTTCAGTGTACAAGTCCTTCACTTCCTTAGTTAAATTTATTCCTAGCTATTTTATTCTTTTTTGAGCTATTGTGAAGGGGATTGTTTGAAAATTTTCATTTCAGAATAGGAATGTACTTTTTTTAAGTTCTGAAATTATATTATTTGTTTATTATCTCTCCCTTTAAAGGAAGAGAATTTGCCTTGTTTTCCACACTAGCCCTAGCATCTAAAACATGAGAATTTCCTAAGTGCTCAAAAAATGTTTGTAGAATGAATGACTGAATGTTTAATTGATAAATAAGCTTAGTATGTTATATTTTACAGTTGTTTTAAGTTTAATATGGCATGATTTAAAAAACTGATTGCTAAATGTAAGATAACATTTTTCTCAAAGAAATAATAATCAGCTATGAATCTACTCGTATGTATATTAGGGTTGAACAAATAACTGAATTGTAAATAACGGGACGTATATTTCTCAGTGTCAGGGTAATATATGTAGATACCAAGCAGGAAAGGCTAGAAATAACTCTGTGATACTGGGTTATACTTGGAGACATTGATTTGAATGTACTGTTATTTTATTTATACATGTTTGTATATATAGAAGTACCTAAAACAGTTGTCTAAAAATAAATGGCAATCATTCTTAATTGTAAAAATAATAAGTAAGAATCATAGTGTTTGCTTTGGGGGTATTAATATCTTTTGTAAAGTTATTGAGTAAAACAAGTGTTTTATATAGTTCTCTAAAATTTTGGAACTGAAATGGGGTTTGTTAATAAAAACAATTATTTGAAATCAGAATTGTGGATAATAGTCTTAATTTAGCCTTCGTATTATTTCTGTGCTTTCTCAATAGGGGAAAATCTTTATTCATACATATGAGTAGTTATTAATAAATGTCAATTTTTTAGGACATAATAAATGTCAAAAATCTTAGGACTTTTTGCAATAAAAAGTAATCTAGGGGGTGCAAGGGTAGTTCAGTGGTAGAATTCTCACCTGCTATGTGGGAGACCCAGGTTCGATTCCTGGACAATGCACTTCTCAAATAAACAAAAATTCAACAAGTGGTGCTGCAATAACAGGATACTCACATGGAAAAATAAGGAAATGTAAACCTACCATACAGCATACAAAAAAAAAAAGTAATCTAAAGGCTTGATAGATAAATACTAGAAAAATTTTGAATCAAAGTTGAATCTTTAAAAATTTTCAACCCTATTCATTCTTTGTGAAAAAAATCAGGAAAAAGGTACCCAAAGTCCTGAAGATATTTGTTTATCTGGTTTTACCTAAGTGCGACTGAAAAAGCATTTGCCATATCTGATGTAAGATCATGTCCCAAACATGCCTGGGCCTCCCCTAACCTGACTGTGGGACAACGCTATTTGATTTTATAGAAATATATGGACAAGAACAGGCTCACATTTAAACATATCTCTAGTGCAAAGCTACAGTCTTCCTAATCAATAAGACATTTATTAGAATATATGCAAAAACTGGAGATAATTCTTCCATATTTTACATAAAAATGAGGTTATTTGGCTGCCTAGTATATGTGCCAGTTATTTCCACTAGGTAAAAAGTTAATACTGAAGGCATTTGATTGTGTTTATTGTTTTCTCTTAGTTTAAAAATAAGCATATATTAATTTACAAAATTGGACCCCATTGGACCCCATTTTGTAAAACCATTTAAATATCTCTACAGGAAACTCACTTGGAAAAACCTTGCTCCAGTCCTGCTTTCTCATTTTACAGTTGGGGAATCTGAGCCCAGATTGATGAATCCTGGGCCCAAATTCAAACCCAGTTAGTGAAAGGGAGACTAGAATCAAGGTTGCTAAATTGTCTGTTGGGAGATTTATCCAGTCACGGTGTAACTGAGTTGTGCTGGTCTTGGAGTTACACATTGCATCTAGAACTTACTAGTCTGCAGAAGATTGAAAACAGTACACAATGTGGAAGGGTAGACTTTTCCACTTAGAAAGCATTGTTTCAAATTCACTAATCATGCAGTTTCTCTTCTAGGCAGTATCTGAGTTTTAATTGTGGCTGATGAAGTTAACACCCCAAATACCTTTGGGTACCAACCTAGTGAAGTGCTGGTTCTTTTCACATTCGCTTTTAGTGATGTCTCCATGGATATCTTAGAGTATGTCTACGTGTAGGGTAGTGATAGGGGAACAGGAGATAGAGTTTTTCAAACTATTTTTACTATAGTTCACAGCATGAAACTTATTTTACATCGCAGCTTAGTACACGCACTCACATTCACGTACCCTCATCATTCACATGTTGAAATGAAATGAAAGATTCATGAAGTAATTTTTACCTTACAACGTGTGAGGCATAATTGACATGTTATAGTTGTTCTAATTTATTTAAAAAGTAGTCATTATCCATAAAGTTGATTTCACTACTCATCAGTGGGTCAGGACCAGCAGTCTGCAAGACACAGCTATTAGAGAATCTATTATGCTTAGATCACAAATGTATTTACATTTTTTTCTTTTCTTTGTATTTTTCTTTTTTTAATAAAACCAATCAGCATGCAATTTGAACATTCTTTTTTTATCACATAGATCATCATGATCATTTCTTAGAACATTTGTATCAATTCAGAAAAAGAAATAAAAAGAAAACAGAAAAAAATCATACATACCATACCCCTTACCCCTCCCTTTCATTGATCACTAACATTTCAATCTACTAAATTTATTTTAACATTTGTTCCCCCTATTATTTATTTATTTTTAATTCATATGTTTTACTCATCTGTCCATAAGGTAGATAAAAGAAGCATCAGACACAAGGTTTTCACAATCGCACAGTCACATTACGCAAGCTATATCATTATACAGTCATCTTCAAACATGCTACTGGTACACAGCTCTACATTTTCAGGCAGTTCCCTCCAGCCTCTCTGGTATGCCTTAACTAAAAAGGTGATATCTATTTAATGTGTAAGAATAACCTCCAGGATAAACTGTCGACTCTGTTTGGAATCTCTCAGCCATTGACACTTTATTTTGTCTCATTTCTCTCTTTCCCCTTTCGGTCCAGAAAGTTTTCTCGATCCGTTGGTGCTGAGTCCCAGTTCATTCTAGGATTTTTGTCCCATGTTGCCAGGAGGGTCCACACCCCTGGGAGTCATGTCCCACGTAGAGAGGAGGAGGGCAGTGAGTTTGTTTGTCGTGTTGGCTGAGAGAGAGAGGCCACATCTGAGCAACAAAAGAAGTTCTCCTGGGTGTATCTCTTAGGCCTATTTCGATTTTGGCACTGAATGAAAAGGTGATTGTTTGCCCATTTGGGGTAGTCTACAATTTAGAAGAACAGCTTTAGGCAAATTGAAAGTGTTCTGAAGTCCTCAGAGGCTCTTATCTCTAAGTATCTAGATATGCGGCTGATTTCCAGATGGTATTGATTCAGTTGATATTTGATTGTTAGGAGAACCCAAGTTTGCTTTAAGGTCTCAATTAATATGATTCAATCTTTTTTTTTTTTTCACATTTTTTGAATCACTCTTACTCTCAAACTCCTTTCTTTCTGATAGCCAATGTACATTTATTTCAGATGGGGGAAAACCTTGAATGAGAAACACATGTGCTTGGGTCTGCCTTGGGTGTCCTGAGCCTGTCATATTTGCTCTGTTTATATTTGTGTCTTATCAAGTTTTATTTCTGAAATTGACCTTGTAAGTTATATAATGCCATAGTTACCCACTGGCATTTAGTCTTAAATCTTACACTTATAAGGGTTTTTTTGTGCATAATTTTAATCTATGTAAATTTTATTTCAAGAAATCTTTTTCTATTTGATATAGCAAATTAAATTGTGGCCTTTTCCCCATAATTGAAAGTGAATGAGTAAATTAAAAATCCTCTCCATATATACTTTCTGAAATGTTAATAAAGGAAGAGATAACAGCAGCTTTTCTTGAAGTTGCTGTATATTCAATTATTCCTAAGACTTTTGATGCCCAAAATACAATTCTATACTAATAACCTTAGACCGTGTCCATGCAAGCTATTGGTGAGCCCTATGTGCTCACTTTAGGGTAATTCTGTCCTGTCTCTCTTGCTTTCTCTTTTTCAAAGCTGAGGCTCCTCTGCCTCAGCTTTGCTTCCCCTGAGCCCACTGCCCACCCCCATGATAAATGCTCGTAGAGCCTTTGGAAGAGTTTTCATTATGGAACATCAAGCTTTTGATTGATGAGGACCTAAAGCCAGGGATGTAGTTAGATAGCAAATTCACAGATAATAAGAATAAGCAGTAGGGCTGGGAAAGTGTAATCTCATCCTAAGAAAAAATATTTAGAGTGGCCACAGTATGCCATAGAATTACTTAATTAGGGGAGTAACATTTCTGGTTTATGGTTTCAAATTAATGAGCAGGCAGACAGGCCTTTCCATGTGAAGATACATACTGTAGCATGAATCAGAATTCTTCCGTGCGTGGGTGTGGAGTCATTTGGTAGGGCCTGCTCTGGGAAATTTCTTAGTTCAAATCTAATCCCCTTTTTGGAGAAGCCTTTCCTGATCTTTCCTCCCTAATTTGTCCACTGTTTTACCCCTTACCCCCAGCTATGTTTTTGGTCATTTTCTTATTACCTGACCCAGAACATGGCTTCATTATAGCTTTACTCACCTTGTCTTGCAATTAATTGTGTGTGTGTGTGTGTGTGAATATATATAGACATATACACATATAATCTACAGAATGAGTCCCTTGCAATTCATTGTTTTTGTCTCACTCTCTTAATAGAATGAGGTTCTTGACAAAGGGATGTCTCTTATTCATATTTGTATCCTTAATACCTTTCGTAGTTCCTGGTTCTGTTGTTTTAATGAATGAAGGAATGAACAAGATAGGAAACCGCACTGGAGCAAATTTGGATTTCCTGTGATCTTGGATGTCATTTTAACAGTGTGTAGGAAATGGTGTGATACCTGCTACCTGTATCAGCATAGGGCTTTGTAAATAGACTCCGAGTTCCAGGTCCATTCGTCACGCTGCTCCTTCCTCCTTGTCCTGCCCTGACAATGCCTTTGATTTTGAAATCAACTTAAGGATATGCTCTAATTCTCCTAATGGCATACAGGGTATTTTCTTTCCTGGAATTGGGATAACCTTAAATCCCATCATTTTGAATGTGATAGAGCATTTTTTTCTCTTCAGAAATGCCTGAAATTTAGAGAAGTTTCTCAGTTCCTGCAAGTGAATTGTAGTTTTGGCAGCAAGCTACATATTTTACCTAAAGCCAAATTTAAGTTTTTTTCTTTTGTGAAAAACACATTTGTGAAATTTAATGGAGTAAGTGATAAAATGGGGTTCACATTTAAAACAGTTTTCTAAAATCCTTGTTTTCCTGTCTCTAGGTCAGATGTATAAGTTATAAAAACCAAAACAGTTTTAGGATCACCTAGCATTAGGTTATTTAAAAAATATATTAGATATTAAATTTTAAATATGTGTACCGACTGGTGAAACTATAGTGTTTCAAAATTCATGGAAGAGGAAATCAGATTTCCATGGAATTAAATATTCTATAATTTACCCAGAGTGTCACTGGATTGCCTCTCTTAATTCACTTTTGCTTTTTCGTCTTTCTTTTTTATTTTTAGATGAACATTGACCTTGAAATCAAATTGAATACCAGATTTGAGTGTGACATTGGGTGGAGTGGGGTAGGGGGTTGTCTCTGGCTTTTCCGTGTCTACTCTAGCAATCCAGAGAGCAATTCCCCCCGTGATGAATTGTTCTGCAGTTGTATACAGTGATTCTTCATCGAGTTATGGAAGTAGATGGACCTTAAACAGGATCTTTCCCTCTTTACCTAGTCCTCCCCACTGGCCCAGCCCCATTGTACTAGGAGACCCAGAGA
Organism: Myrmecophaga tridactyla; assembly: GCA_004026745.1. Classification (NCBI taxonomy): domain Eukaryota; kingdom Metazoa; phylum Chordata; class Mammalia; order Pilosa; family Myrmecophagidae; genus Myrmecophaga; species Myrmecophaga tridactyla. The sequence goes on along the minus strand of PVIY010007357.1, from coordinate 45,574 downwards.
AATTAAGCAACTTCTCCGCAGACACAGAATTGGGAAAGACAACAACCCCCTAGATTGTTGGCATTCCAGTGTCCCTTCTGTTCTGCCTTAGCAGTCCCCAGCTTACTCAGATACTCATAGCCCAAGGGAACAGTATTATGTGAGAAAATAACATCTTTTCTCACATTTCGCTTTCTGTTTTTCTTTGTGCCTGTTAACGCATCCCTCCTCATAATCTCTTTGTAGTTCTCATTTTCCTTTTTTCTTTTCTGTTACTCTCACCTGTTTTTCCTCCTTCTCTGTCTGGCCTGCTTCTCCCCTCTTGCTTTGTTTTCTTTCTCTTTATCCTCCTTTCTTAACTCTCCAGTATATAGAATAGCAGTGTTGTATTAGTTGGAGTTTTTTGGTTTCATGCAACAGAAATTGGCTATTTTAAGACAGATATGTGAATATCAACCAGGGCTGGAAAGGTGAGGGACAGGGATGTCTCTGGGGCTTTAGGCAAAAAAGGATTTAGGAGGAGTTTCTTTGGGGTAATGTTCTCAAAATGGATTAACCCCCACTTTCAGTCCTTGTGCCATTTTACTCAAGCTTGGAATTTCTGAAAGAGTTTGTCTGATTGGCCTAACTTGGGACTTACACCCGCAGCAGGGGGAAATCAGGGAAGCTGCTGGGTGTTGGGGGAGACAGGAACAACAGATGCCAGAGATATTTTTTCAATATTTGGTGTATAGAGTGAGATTTTATGTTCAAGTTATTTATTAAATATTCTATTTTCTCTTTAAAAGGAGTTTTAAAGGAGAAAAAAGCCACATGAATTTTACTCTGAACTTTTATAAGACCCTTATTGGTATATTATTTTTTTCCAGAAATACCTGCTTGTCTAACTCTATAGGTTGAACACTTTAAAAATATTTTTGTGTTTCCAATTTCACAATAATTTGACATATATGTATATTATATAAGATATCATAAAGCTATAAAAATGAAGGCAAAATGACAAAAATCAAATGGTAAAAAAGGATGAAGGTGCAGGCAAGCAAAATAAGATATATATATATGTATAAATATGTGTATTTATATGTTTGTATATAAAACCTAGATACAGGAGAGTTGTTAAACAATTAAATAGTAGAAAAGTAAAGCTTAAAACTTACTACTGAATTTCCTGGTACCTTAGTCAAAACAGGGAAATAGGGAGCTCTGTAGTCTTTATTGAATGAAACTCTTTATTCATTTTAAAAGGAAATAATCCTTCCCTCTCCCCTTCTGTCTGGTTCATTTGTTCATTCATTCTTTCATCAGATAGATAATTGTGGAGTACCAGTGCCACATATTCTTCTAAGCTCTAGGGATATAGCTATGAACAAGACAGAAAAAAACCCCTGCCCTCATGAAGCTTACATTCTAGTGAGTGAAATAAACAAAGTTTCAGATATGCACGTAATTAAAATGTGGTGATTGGCTGGTGATTGGCTGGCTGTTTCAGGTTGGAGGTTCAGAGAAGTCCTTTTTGAGGTGGTGACAGTTAAGCTGATAAGAGGTTGAACCTTCTAGGCAGAGGGAATAGCAAGAACAAAGACCTTGAGGAGGCAGTGAGCTTGGTGTACATAGGAACCAAGAGAAAGCTGATGGAAGCACAGAGGATCAAGAGGCAATGAGACCTGAGGTCTCAGCCAGGCCTGTGTATGTAAGGGGAAGAGTTGGGATTTTGTTTTCCATGACATAGGACCTATTAAAGAGATTAAATGATCTTACTTGCACTTCAAAAGATATTTAAAACTCATCTTTTAAACTCCACTCTAAGCTCTCCATGAGGCAATTACCAAATTTCCCTTATGTTACGTATGCTTTAATGGTCTGATGAATTGTTTACGTCTGCCTTCCCTGTGAGTTTCTTTAAGACAGAAAGCATATTATCTTCATTTTTATGTCCTTAAAGTATAGCTCAGTGCCAGAAATAGACACATGAATGAAGAGGTAGATTCATTGCATGGTTGAAAAGGACTTTGGCAAAGCTTGTTGATACGCCCTTGGAGTTTCATTGAGAGTGTAGACTTCCTTTCTTATGTCAGCTATCACTTAAAACTAAGGCCATTGATTCTTGAAGAAGACTGTAATTATATAGCTTTTACAGTGTGACTTGTGATTGTGAAAAACTTGTGTTGATTCTCCTTTTATCCAGGGTATGGACAGATGAGTAAAAAAATAGACAAAAAATAAATAAGTAATAGGGTGAGATAAAAGGTAATAATTGGGTAAGTTGAAATACTCTGGGTAAATGAGAGGGAGGGGTAAGGGGTATGGGATGTATGAGTTCTTTTTTCTTCTTTTTCTTTCTTTTTTTTTTGAGTGATGCAAATGTTCTAAAAATGATCGTGGTAAAGAATATGTAACTATGTGATGATATTGTGAGTCATCGATTGTATGCTATGGTTGGACTGTATGTGTGTAGATATTTCTCAATCAAAGTATTAAAAACAAACAAACAGGGCAGGCAATGATGGCACAGTGGCAGAGTTCTCGTCTGCCATGCTGGAGACCTGGGTTTGATTCCCGGTGCCTGCCTGTGCAAAAAAACAAAAACAAAAACAAACAAAAAACTAAGGCCATGTTTATTTGTAGTTCTGTAATACAGTTCATGCATTTAGCCTTCTGACTTATATAGGGAAAAAGCTTTTAATAGTGAATCTCAACCATAATTATGTATCTGAATGGCCCATGGGCCAGACCTCCTTTCTCATCAGACTCTCAGAGGGGAGAGGTCAGGGTATCTATATCTTAAAACAGCTTTAAAGTTTTTTTTTCTGCAGAATACTTGAAGTTGGGATCCCCTGGCTTGGAGGATCTGCAGTAACATACAAGGGATGTTCCATGAGGTCAGGGACATGTCTTCCTTGTTCATAGTCTTATCCATTCTTTGCTGAATGAATAAATGAACCACTGGTCTGTAGAGCTGTGGAGAAGTCTCTGTTCATCTTCTTTTCCTTTATTCCTCTGCCTCATTTTCCTTTCTACTACTACTAAATCTGCAGTACAAGTCTTACTTCTCCTCAGAAGATGGGGGCAAGAAGTTGCTGACCAGGAGTGGAGGAGGGGGAATGTTTTCTGGAAGTGGTGGGGCTACTTATAGTGGTGAGCCAGGAGAGGGAAATTCCCAGTAATTAGGGAAGATGGATGGACTTCTTGTATGGTTATATTGGTTATGTATGTAATAGATATGTAGGTTGAATTTAAGTTACTTTTATTTAAGTTTGAGTTGCTGTCCTTTAAAAGTCTTATACACACATAGGAATGATTATTCTCTTATCTTCTTGAAGGTTGGTCCTGTCATGTGGCATGTGTTTGAACAGTTTGGGCCAATGCACAGAAAAATTGCCACTGAATCCTTTCTGCAAACATCTGACTTGTGTGCAAAGCTCTTATTTCTCCTTTCTCTAAGCAACAACTCTTTTGTAAATACTGAAAGAGAACAACTCGTTCCTTGTTTGTTTTCATTGTTGGTTTTCTGTTCTTGAGTAAGTTCAAAGAACAGTGGTTCAGAAGTTACTGGGAGATTCTAGATCTGAGATTTAGTTCACATGCTGGGTGGCTTCTGTCTTAGAAGTTTAGATAACATCTCACCTATAAACTTAAAATCCAAAAAGTAATAAGACGCTATGTTTGAAAAGCTTTTTTTTTTAAAGTCTCTCAGGTTTGTGCTCTAGTTACTAAAAGGAACACATTGGATTATCTAGCCCACCTTCATTTCTCTTAGACAGATCATAGGCTTCTATAAGTTGGTGTGAAGTAACCACAGATTGGTTTTATTGCCCCTACACTCCAGTTGGTTTCCATTCCTGGCGAGTTTGGCTGTCTTCCTCTCATGTATATCCAGAATATTTCTGACCTTTCTCACTTTTCTTCTCAATTATTTCCCTCTAGTTATATAAAGAAAATCTTTCTTTTTTCCTATTTTTCCTTCCTCCCACCATTTCAGATTTGAAATCATTCCTAATCATAATACCAGTATATTAAAGAAAGCTGTGCATTTTGAAGTGTAATTAGATATAATAAAGTACCAGCTAAAACATTTGAAATAATTCAGGGTTCACTTTAGAATCATTATAAACATGTTCACTGATTTCCTCCTGTTTTTCTAATCTAGTCTTTCCTCAAGTATTAGTATTGAGGGCAGATAATTTAGAAAGAAAACTTTAAAAATTATTTTCATGTTTTAGTGTTTAGTTTTTGAAATAGTTTTCCACTACATTTTATTTTAGTTATATGATTTTCATGACAATATGGAATAAATATTCACTTTTGGACTAACCTAGGACCCTAAAAACTAAGATTTTATCTTTAGGAAAGTATTTCTAGAGTTCTGAATATTAACCTTTACAGATAACTTTTGGAATATAATTCATTAGCAATTGATAATAGGTGTTAAGAGGACTTTCAGCACTGAATTTTGGTTTATTATAGTGGATCCATAATCAATACCTTCATTCTAAAAGAAGTTATGGCTCTTTGTTCTCTAAGCTTGATCTAATAAAGCCTTTGATTTAGTAAAGAATGCACTTTTCTTGCTTTTATTTTCGCTTTCCTTTTAGTTTGAAAAAATATTATGAACTAAAACTCATACTATGTCTAGAAGTAGATAGTGAAACTCAGCATCAGTTTTAACATGAAACCATTCCGTCAGAAAATACATATTATTCAAGTGATATACTGGAGTGAATCTGTGTTTGTGTTTTATACCGAGACCGTATTCTTATGATGGAGGGATAGATGATATACAGGGTTATGTTTAACCGTGTGTTGTAACATATCAGGTTTGTGCTCAGCCTGTGTGGTACTAGGGGCTCAAATTTTCTTGGCACTAAGCATTTTATCCCTTTTCCCTTTAATGGGTCCCTTTAGACTTCTGTTTGCTGAGAACATTGGCTTAGTGTTTCCTTGGTTTGTTGAATAAGGGGGCTGGGCTAGTTCATCAAAATACAGCCATGTCTGTGTTGGAAAGTGAGCTCTTCTCAGGCAGGAGCAGACCCTAAGGATTACTGAGCCGATGTTAGCAAGAGACATATATTTGTCCTGGGTTTAGCTGTCAGTTCTAGGAGGACATCATTTTAGGCTTATTATGAAAATTATGGCCCCCATCAAATTAGGCGAGAAGATATACATGGCTAATTTGCCCCCAATTCTCTAAATTGCTCATCAAAGAGCTCCCACTGGTCTCACTATAATTATATCTATGAGAGGAATGGAGAGAATATTTCTATTCTAAACTAATTCTCAGATGTATAGAATAAAATGTACTGCTTTTTGGTTGTATATCAATTCCAACTTCAAATTACAGTGTAGAGATGTCACGTGAAAATATTTCAAAACAAACATTACCTCAGTGGGAAAGCGCAGTCGTTTCCAGACCTTGTTCTTATAAGATTAGGATGCCATATCAGTTAGTACTTTTAGGGCAGAAGTAAGTGATGGAGATAAAGACTAGACATCAGGTTCTCCTTACTTCTATAGTTGTTACCCTTGACTCCAGATTTCTTAAGCGAATACATTGTCTTATACTTTTTAGGTCTCAAATTCTAAAATTTGTAATAGAGTCAAAACTTGAAGAACAGGAAGAATGACTTGCTTTCTGTAGGAAGCAAGATGCAGTCATTCTTATCCTGTTTAGCACAAAATATTCAAAATAGATTGATTAAAACTTTGTTTAAAATATATAGCTGTATTTCTGGTTTGTAATTAGATTTACCTATCTAATTGTAAGTGGCTGTTTAAGGTTGAATATTTCTGTTTCATAAGCAATTAAAATAAAAGTTGAATTGCTATGCCTTTGAGAAATATACACCTTTCCCCTATTATTATTATTATTTTTACATTAAACTTGAATGCAGATTTTGTTTTCTTAGTCACTGAATATAATGTGAGGAAAGTTTAAGGAGAAAATGTTGCTAAAAAATAATAAAAATTAACATTTTGTTTGTACATGTGTAGGACATTTACAACTTACTACTGTCTTCAGGAAAAAGCAGTTTATGAATTAAGTACCTTGACATTTAAGTAGTCTGAGAACCAGAGTCTTGGGAGCCAAGAAAGAGACTGTAAAAGTTGTGTTTCTGCTCTTTGCAGAGATTCTCACCTTACAGTGCTTTTTTTATAGATGTTTTTCCATGGAATTTTGAGGCTCATTTTTTGCAGGTAATTGGTCATTGCTTTCCTTTCCTAAAACAAAACAGAACAAAACACTAAGCAAAACAATACCCTGGGCTGGTAATCGTTTTTATTCATAAGAAGTTCAAATAAGAAAAAATGAGTATAAAACTAGTAATATCAACTCTGTTCTATTTACATGTATTTCCTCAGAGAGGGGGCCACTGGTCATCTTGGGATCTTCTGATATTTTGAGAGTGAGTTCAATAAAGCAGGGGCCAGTGTCATTTATTTTATGATTGTTGATATTAAGATATCAGGAGATTCAGAAGACTTTTTGAAGAGACTGAGAATCAATGTCTGTACTGTAAAATGAAAGGGTTGAACTAAATTCTGGTCCAATGCGTGATGATTTTGTTATGTAGCAGTCATGAAGGAAGTGAAGAAGAAATCTTCATGAAGGAAAATTCTTCATGAAGGAATCATGAAGAAACACAACCTCCTGTTTTGTTGTTTGTATGCAAAGGCAGGCGAGAGGGCTAAGGGGTGAGAGAAAAGAACAGTTGGGAATCCTGTTTCGTATGGATTCAGATGATGAAAAAGAAAAAAAAATATTATGGGACCAAAGTTTATCTCCTTTCTGTGCTTCTTTACTATAGAAGTACTAGATACAGTTCTGAGCACTTTACATATATTATTCATTTAATCTTCCCAAAAAGCAACCTTGTGAAGTATTTATACTTCAGTTTACAGCAAAGAAGCTGAAGCACAGAGAGGTGATGTAGTGCAGCTCATCAGTGAAAGAGCCTGGATTTGAAAGACAGGCACCTGGCTCTGGGCTCGGGGTGCCTAACCACTACACCTGTAGCCTCACGCTCCAGAGAGATGATTGGTGTTCAAGCAAGATTGTCATGCTTGTTCTCACATAAAATGCCCTCTTTCCCCTCTGTTTGGTCATGCAATCATCAAACATGTTTTTGATTGTGTGCCATGTGCCAGGCACAGCTTGGGTCCTACAGATACAGAAGAGACAGAAATCCTGCTCTAATTAGAATTACAGCCTAGGCAGGATGACAGGCTATATCAAATAACTATAGAAATGTGCAAAGCAAGGAGAAGAGGTTGAAGGAGAAAGACAGGGAACTTTGAGAGTATAAACCAGAGGCCTGATCCTATCAGGTTGCCAGAGAAGGCACCCAAAGTGATTCAGAGAGGAGATTTCCAAGGAAGAGGAGAAGGTGGCCACCTAAAACCTATCGTGATGCAAGGCAGGCCAGGTCAAGTTTGATCTCTTCCGCGGAGCCTTCCTGACACGCAGCAGAGCCCTTGCAGTCAGTGCCTTTAATGAGGTTGCAAACTCCTCCTGTGTCCTCAGATGTGTTCAGGGTCCTGTGCAAATTGTAAGCATTGATTGAATTACAGTCATCTTTAGTGACTTGTGTTCAGTTCCACTTTCTGCCTCCTGCCTTTTATCAGGTGTTGGGAGTGGGTGAATGTAGCCTCAGAACAGACACAGGGTAAATGGGAGAGAGAATGTCCTAGTCACATAGTATGCCTTGACTCTAAATGTTTTCTATAGGCAAATACAAATAACTTAAACTATAGCTTCTATTTTTAATTTCATTTTCTTCATTCCTTCTCTTTAGCTCATCTTTGGAGAAGACTGTGTTGATGCTCTCATACAACTTGGCTCAGAAGGTTCATTTCATTTGCTTCCCCTGGTATTAAGACTGAAGTTATAATGACACATTTTGTATCCCATTCACTAATTATTAATTAAGCCGGATTAAGCCTCTAGGGTGAATGCATTCTCAGTACCTTTATAAATTTAAAGCAGTGATTCACTGAACATGTTTACTGTGGATCTATCTGCCGGAAGGCATTGTAAGGTTTATAAAGGTATGGAAAACTAGGTTACTGCACTCAGTGAGCTTTCCAGTTTAGTGCAAAGGAAAATAATCGTAGGAGAGCTGTGAAAGACCCATCAGGAAGTGGATAGCGTGCCTATGAGGAGCCAGACTGCCTGACTCCTCCTAGCCCTAGCTGTGTGACCTAGGACAACTGATTCTCAGCATTTCATGTGGAAAATGGGAGTGATAATGGTACATAGATAATAATAGAACATACCCCATAGTGTGATTGTGAGCCAGATGATTTAAAATGCTTGGCACACATAGTGTGTGCTGTATAAAACTGTTTTTATTATTATTGTCATTATGGTAATTATTATTCTGATAGTGTCATTTTATTCTGGAGTCTCAGGAGTAAGGGGAGGGCCTTCAGAGCTGAAGAAGAAAGGCATTTTGGAGGCTGGTATTTGAGTTACGTCTAATGGAATTGGAAGAATTTTAATAGGCGAAGGTGGATGGTCAGGAAAATATTCTCAGATGCACGAAGTTGACAGTTATGTTTAGGGAATAGTGAGGGGTCCACTCTAGCAGAAAGAGTTTGTTTCAGGAACAGTGGTCAGTTCACATGGAAAGGTAGCTTGGCATCATATCCTGTGAGGGGGAGGCAATCTGGGTGGGGCTTTTAAAGCAGAATTGACACTCTCAGAACCTCACTGGAATATTAGAGTTGGAGGGAGGTGGAGGCAGAGAGAAATAGTATTAGTCCTAGTGTTTGAAATAATGTGGTGGTGATAGTCATGAAAGAAAGGTCAGGGCAGATTCACCAGGAAGCTAGTGAAATTTAAGATTTGGACCCCTTTCTCAAGGGTCTTAGTGGGGTTTTCATATGATCAAATACTTTTGTGTCCTTTTCCTTCAAGAGCGTCCCCTCAAATATGTATCAGGCCTCCAAACTGCCCCATAGTTGAAAGAGACTCGTGCATAAGAATCAATGCGGGTATTGATTTGATGAGGACGAGCACAGTGAGGCACGTAGAATAAAAACCAAGCACGACTTCTGAGATATTGAGGCTGGGTGACTGCGAGAGACCAGGGTGGGAAACCGGGAGGTTGGGAGAAGCCCATTAGAGAGCAGGGCTTCAGATCAGGTGCTTTGCACCTGTTAACTTCACCAGGGAAAGAAACATTTTCTTCTGAATTCTCCCTATCCCCATCTTCACCTGCTGTCATGCAGATATGATACTTTTAATTTCTAAGAGGCTGGAGATAGGGACACAGCCATGAGTACTAATTAGTGGACTAGAACTTGAGGCACGTAACACACTGACATCTTTGTAGATATCCACTTTTGGTCCTCTGTGTACGTTAAACCTAGGCATATTCTCCTTATATTGTTGTGTAAGGTTGTTTGAAGCTTCTAAAGGCAGTCTTTCCTTTTTGGTATAAAGTCTTCCATATTTGGTAAATCTTAGTGCTTTAAGATTATGTTCAAGTCCATAATATCTGTTCTCTGGAAACTTCTATGTTCAAGAAAATTAATCGACTCAGAAATGGTTGGAATGTTAATTTCACAGCTCCCATATCAGTGTTCCAGTGGCAGAATCTGACTGGGAAAGGCTGGTCTCAGCGTTTGTTTCCTCCTTTTTAAACAAAAAAATTAAGTAACAGGAAATCAAATGCCAAAAATTGAAGAATGCTGTAAAGTGGCCAAGTCTAATCCTCAAGAATATTTTCATTTTCCGGATCACAGAATATAAATATAATTAACATCTAAGTAAAGGTTTCATTTAAAAATGTACCAGGGGTTTATGTGGGTGTGTGTCTCATCTCACTCTATGGTGAGGTTTTTTTTGGGAACCAATATCACCTAAAAACAAAGCTAACAATGTGGTTAGGCCTAAGTTACACGTCCTTAGAAAGGGACGATTAGCAAATTTATGACTCAGAGTTTGGTTTAGACTTCTGTATTAAGCCATTTGTTGTTTTAAAAATCATCCCTTAGGCAACAGAGGGATTATATTATCTCAGTAGGAAAACATAATTATAAATTTCAAAACGCTTCTGAAATTCAGGTGTATTATTATTGCTTGTTTTGTAAGTGTATCTTTAAAAATTTTTTAATTTTTTATTAGAGAAGTTATAGATTTACAGAAAAATCAGGCATATACCACCCTATTAATAACATCTTCCACAATGTGGTAGGTACATTTGTTGCAATTCATGAAATAACATTTTTATGATTGTACTATTAACTATGGTCCATCTTTTACAATAGAGCTCCCTATTTGCTGTATAGTCACATGTTGGTTTTTCGAAAAAATATTAATTCTAGTAACATAGGTACAACCTAAAGCTTCCCCCGCCTTTTTTTTTTTCACATGGGCGGCTGTGGGAATCGAACCTAGGTCTCCGACATGGCAGGCAAGAACTCTGCCTGCTGAGCCACCGTGGCCCACCCTAAAGCTTCCCCTTTTAACCACATTCACAGATATAAGGCAGTGATGTTAATTATGTTTCCAGTGTTGTCGTCTGTTTAAAGAAAAATGGTAGCACCTGGTGGTACATAGCATATGTATTAGTTAGGGTTCTCTAGAGAAACAGAATTAACAGGAAATATTCACAAATATAAAATTTATAAAAGTGTCTCACGTAACCGTGGGAACGTAGAGTCCAGAATCTGTAGAGCTGGCTGTGACAAGCTCATGATTCTGATGGAGGGTCTGGAAGAACTCCACAGGAGAAGCTTGCCGGCTGAAGCAGGAAGAGAGCCTGTCTCTTCTGAATCCTCCTTAAAAGGCTTCCAGTGATTAGATTAAGCATCACTTATTAAAAAAGACACTCCCCTTGCCTGATTACAAATGGAATCAGCCATGGGTGTAGCTGACATGATCATGATTTAATTCTATGAAATATCCTCATAACAAAAGACAGGCCAGCACTTGCCCAACCAGGCAAACAGGTACCACCACCTGGCCAAGTTGACACACAAACCTGACCAAGACAGCATAGCAGAAGATGGGAAAGTTGATGCATGAATAGCTGAAGTTTAGGAAACATTGGTTTATTGAAAAACAGTGTAAATTTTGCTGGCTTGTACTATAATTATTTTATTATGTTAAAACTCTCATGGCTATGGGTACTATATATAAACTAGAATACTGGCTCTTTAAGAATCTTTTATTAATGAAACTGAGTTATTTGGGTCATTGGTATCTAGCATCCAAGATAATTAAGCAGAAAAAAAAAATTACTGCTTGATGGTCATTTAAAAAGAAGGAAGTATATGTCAAATGCTATTCTATTGAAAAGGTTTCTAGGGCTTCCTGGTAAGAGAAGGGCAATTTTATAAAAGTTTTCCATGAATTCACCGTTCCAGGAATAAATCAGCAATGGTACACCAAACCTATGCATAGGGCTGTTTTTTTAAAAAACTTTTTTATTTTGAGATAGTTTCAGACTTACAGGGCAGTTACAAAATAATAACAGATGTTATAAACATCATCATTCTACTTGAACACAGTACTTCCATGTATATTTTTGTGAAGGGCTTTTGTTAACTTTTATTAATCAAAAGATAGGGAAGATTCTTCCTGATTGGGTTTGTATATGCTAATATCTTGTGAGAAGGGTAGACAACATACAACATATCTGTTTCCCCCTGAGAAGCAGGAAAGGAAAATCAGGATATTTGGAGGATATTATGCTTTCAAATAATTTTATTCAAAAGCTGTTTTTTAGGTATATTAGAATACCTGTTAACAAAATTTTTCAGTTTAAATATAGATTTTATCTTTTGAAAGACATTTGGCATTTCATAACTACTTTAATTGCTTTGTGGTTAAAGATCAGATTATTACACATCTGTACAAAATACAAGAAATGTGGCGATATATAAAGTAGAAAGTACCCCTTTCTACCTCCAATCCTCAATCCAGCCCTATTTATTAGAGACAACTGCTGTTAACAGTTTGACATCACCTAGTTTTTATAAAAGTCAAGTGTAGGCTGTTTAGGAATTAGGAAGAGTAGGTTCCTTCTTCCAGATTTGTGCTCTGTTGACTGGGTTTATATTTTCAGACTTATGTAATGTATGCAGTTGCTGTGTCCTTTGTAGTTGTCAGGTCTGTGTTTGATCTAACTCCATCACAGAGCAGCAATGTGAGTTTGAGAGGTTTTCTTACCTTTCTGAACTTTAGGTTCCTCAATGGTAAGGTATAAAAAATGTTACTCTTCTTCTGTTTATCAGGCCTAGTTTGTCTGTCTTACCTCTCTGTCCCTTTCTCTTTTTAATAAGGATACATGTCTTTTGGCACCTGAATACATAACATGTTTTCTCCTGGAAAAATGGGATTTGGTATTTGAATGAGCCCAGAATATATGCATTCAGTAATGCTCTCCTTTATCAGGGAACATCTTTCTGCTCTCCCCATGTACTGCCATCAGGTTATAAAAGGTCACTGCACATCTGCCCCTGGAATCTTGGAATTTAGATGGCCTCTTTTAGGTTTCACTTTGCACTTATATTAATATTTTAGCAGTGGGATAAAAATAAAAACAAAGGCTCTCATCTTACAGTGTAAGAACTTGGGTCATGCATCCTTAGTTGTGCAGGTAAGATGAGTAGTATAACCCTGTGGGAGAGCCAGTCTAAAGCACCGTTTCATGTGGGCTGGTGCCTGGTTTCTGTGGAGCGACTGCCTCAAAATTAAAGGAAATTAAATGTAATTGCCCTTGAGGTGGGACATGTAGTTTTACTTCTCAAAGGTTGTTGTATAAGATTTAATTATTTAATCTAAACACAGAAGCTTTCTACAGGCATCTTTCCCTTTTAGTAGCCATAGTCAACTTTAAAACTGCATCATCTTTTGGCTTGAGAAATCACTGTGTTAAAACCAACTTTATTATATAACCTACCCAGAAAGATTCAATGAAATTCTGTTTTTAACATTGTTTACTAAAAATGGTATCTTTAAAACACGGGGGGCGGGCCACGGTGGCTCAGCAGGTGAGAATGCTTGCCTGCCATGCCCGAGGACCCGGGTTCGATTTCCGGTGCCTGCCCATGTTAAAAAAAAAAACAAAACACGGGTTATTTTAAATGGATTTTGGTAACTTATTTGAACTGTAACAAGAGTTGTTGTTCTTCATTTGTAGGATCTGTATTTCAGGTCTAGAAAGTTCAGCACTTTTTTAGTAGTTTCGTTTTCTGTGCTGTTTTTATCTCATACTCAATTCACTTTGGTTGGAGTGTGCGTTATCAGACCTGCACATTTAATTATCAAATGAATAGGGGGCTTTCTTCTTAAAGTTAGAAGGATCTTTTATTTTGTTAATGATTATCTATTTATTTTAGTTTTCTTTCTTTAGTTTAATCAGGTGTTTTCTAATCCTAAAATTACTGATAATTAGATATGTGCTATATATTGCCATTGAAAATAGCCTGTTTGTTCTTTTCCCAGGACTCTGCTTATTTCCTTTGTAGCACTTCAGACTTTTCAGTAATTCAGATACATTCAAACCTAGAATGTATTTATTTTCACTAATTCAAGTACATTCAGAACTAGAAAGTAAATTATATGGAGATGTACTAGTACCTGATTCCATGCCGGGCATATAGCATGTGAACATTGAGTATTTGATTAAGTGGAAGTTGTTTATTGGTTTTAAGAGCTCCTTTTTCTTTAGGATTAGTTTATCCTACTGGACCAGAGGGGATTAAATGTCCCTGGTGTCAAGAGCTAAGTGCTTTTACCTGCATATATCTTCACCCATTTCATTGAGTGTTTACAGAGCAATCCTGGCTTTCCTCAGAGCAGACAAAAAACTCAGAAGAGCTCCCATGGGTGTTGTGTTCACTGAGATGCCTTTCAAAATTCACGGCACTGAATTACCTCACTGCAGATCTATGAGTGACAAGGAGGCCTGTTTTAGTCTTCAGTGAGCATGCAGTAAAATAATAGTGGAGGTAGAATTAGTCTGCTCTCTTCTCCATGCCATTGTCTCAGCGCGGCGTCCCCTTGTGAACAGCCTCTGAACGGCCTCTCTGTGGATCTGCCCTCTGTCTCCAAGCTCTTAGGCATCTTAAGCCAAAGACTGCTGCTCAGCTTCAAGCTGAAAAGGAAGTTTTGGCTCCTTGGTTGCTGTCTAAAGTTCAGTGTTATCACCATGACAGTTGTTATTCCAAGTGGAAGAAGCAAACTGCAGAGTTGATGAGTAAGTGAATTAGTTTTGCATCTTTCTATGGCATTGTTCTAAATGTTGCTGTTTATCTATTGTAGGTAATCTATTTAAAGAAGACACCAGAAGAAGCCTACAGAGCACTGCTGTCTGGTTCAAACCCCCCCTATCTCCCATTCAGGTATCACTGTTTATAGTACTTGAGCCATATAGCGCTTTGCTACAGGTCTTGCTACGTTAGGGTTGGCTTGTTTGTTCTTTTCATTGTTTTAAGGCTGTAATCATGATACTACTACATGGAATGAGATGAGATGGTAGTTTTTATCATTTCTTCTTTGAAGAGCTCTTTTCCTACCTGCAAGAATAAAATAGCTTTCTCCTTTTTTAGAAGTTATATTTTTACTTGAATCCTTCCTATATCTTGATAATTTAGGTATACGGAGTGCCTGATTTATGAACTAATAATCATGTAAAGATTTGTTAGCTTTCATCCATATATAACATTCATTCATCCATTCATTCTTTCATTTCATGAACACTGAACTCTGGCCGCTTTTCAGGGGCTGGTATAGAGAATAAGACCCTTTTAAGTAAATTTCAGGAGCCCATGATTAATGGGAACCATAAATTAACTGTTTAGAACACAAATCTGGCTTATAACCAGAAGAATATATCTCATAGTACAGTGGCGGAAGAAATTGTTTTGTAACTATCAAGTGAAGAAGGTCTTTTAAAAATTTGGGCTAAACTTGAGCATATTTAAATAGTAGAAGGGAGCATACATCAAAACTCCCATAACAGCCATCTCTGATAGAATTTCAGATGATTATAATATTTTTTCCTTTTCACTTATTTGGGTGTCTAAATTACAAGCATGTGTGTTGCTTATGACTGTTACTGTTTTCATAATTAACAACAATGAAAGAAAAGAATGGAAAAGACTGATGAGTCCTCTTTGCTTGGTCTTCTGCTATAAACTTAGGGAAAGCAGGCCCTGGGTCTTGGTAATTTTAATATCACCAGTGCCTGACACTTAAAGATGCGTTTAGAAACATTGATCAATATGTTAAGATTAAATTCCTTAAAATGTGGGCTAAGGTGGTTCTGAGACCACAGGAGGGAATATTATTAGACCTTCAAGGTGGGACAGAGGATGATTTGGAGAAGCAGCATCTGGTGAACTTAATCTTCTCAGTGTAATCTAGGGTTAGGTATTGGGACAGTGAGAGGAAAATATTCTCAATTCAGAGAAGGAGCTGCTTAGCCATTGAAGGGCATATTATATATGGGAGCATTTTAATGGTGGAAATAAAAGCTCCCCAATCCTCCTACTTCCCTCCTCCCCCCCCACTTCTTATGGTTCCTATATTTTAAAAAAGATAATAATGACAATATATTAATCAGTCTACCTAATTTCTAAGTCAGGTGTTTAAGAATATATTTTTTGGAGCCAGACATACTGGGTTTGAAGCCTCACTCTGTTGTTTACTGCCTGTGAAACCTTGGGCAAGTTACCTGTCCTCTTTTAGCCTCAGTTTCCTTATCGGTAGAATGGTTTCAGTATACCTTCCAAGGCTCTAGGAAGGATTAAATGAGATATGCATTTATCACTGTACCTGACACAGTACCAAGTTTTTGTTTTTCTCATTGTTGCTTGTACTGTCACTATTACTAAGAAATAAAAGTTATCCTCAAGGATGTAACTATGAATACAGGGTATTTCTTTAAATGATCTCATGTTCTAATAGAGATATTAATGACCTCACATTCTAGTAGAGCTAGGCAGATCTATAGGCATATAATTAAAGGTACAAAAATTAGGTTGTACAGTAGAAGAAATGACTAATTCAGAGATTTGGGAAAGCGTGAGATTCATTTAAGCTGAGCTTTTAAAGCTGAATAAGGGTTTGATAGGAAAAAGGAAAGTTTGGTGCAGGAGATGTGCTCTGTGGAGAGCCGTGGAAGTACATGTTTTGTTTGAGGCAATTTCAGGAGTTCTCTGGAAGGAGCAGTGTTTTTTCTTGCTGATTTGAATTTGTTTTTTAAAATCAGAATAGTATTTATAATTTTCTTTTGATGTTTCGAAAATAATACATACATTTGGAAATTTTATGTCTGTAACAGTGTGTCTAACAATCACTCAGGATATCAACAACTGGACTGCCAATTAATAGACCCAATGAACAGTGTATATTTTTATAATTTTTTCAAAGCAGTTTTATTCACACATCCTATAATCCATCCAACTTGTACAGTCCATGGCTCTCAGTATAACCATAGGGTTGTGCTTTCATCACCACAGTCAATTTTAGAACATTTTCATTGCTCCAAAAAGAAAATATTTTTATGATTTTTAAGTGGAAAGTATAATTAATTAACATGCTTATGATATTATCTGCTCAGAAGTCAACGGGCGTACATTTCTGTTTGACTAGTCAGATAGTCTTGCTATCCTTCAAAAAAATGAAGATTTTGTTGGAGACGAAGGACAAATTATTTCCATAAACATAATTGTATTTTAGCTTGTATGTTCAAGGTAACTAATTTTGAGAACTAGAATCTTAGAATTATTAGTAAGGCCAGAACGGAAGAATAGATAGTAAGAAAATTATTACTACTTAGCACAGAATTGAATCATAATTATTATGCTTGTAGTCTGTTTTTCCAAATTTTATTTATTTAAATATTTCAAAATATAAGAACATTACAAGGTTCAAAAGTTTAAAAATATAAAATGTTTACAGTGAAAACCCTCTCACCCTTGTTCCTTATATGCCTAGTCCTTTTCAGATAACTTCTGTTATTAGTATATTCCATATCCTTCTAGAATGTCTTTATGTACGTATAAGCAAATAAAAATTAAAACATTCTTATTTTTCTCATTTTTGTCACAAATGTAGCATACTATATATATTATTCTGCACCTTGCTTTTTTTTCACTTAACATATCTTGGATGTATTTGCATATTCATATATGATACTACCTATTGCTGAGATTGCATTAAGTGTAGTTGGCTTTAGAGAGAGTTAAATTTTGAACTTGGTTACTGTTAAGTTCCATTGAATTGGTAAACAACTTGTGTTAAAACCTGTACTTTTCACTTGGAGTTGAAATGTAGGGGGAACGGGTATTTTTACCTATTTTAAATTCTTTTCTTCGAGTCCATCTGTCTTCAGTGTTGGCTTGGCATTTGGCCTTCAAGAGAACAAGGGGCCTTTCAGTTCTGGGGTCAGAGTTAGCAAAGACTATTTATGAATCGTTCTGCAAGACCATATTGATTGGCAGCTTCTCTAGGGTCCCAAGAGACCACTGACCCTGACTGGATTTCCCAGATTGTCTTCATGGCGGTCAATGGCAAGCGTTTTCAAAACAGTTATTTATGAAAATGTAATGTCTTGCAAAGCATTGAAAAAGTAACCAATCCAGATTTTACAGCTTTTCTTTTAGATACCTTTTGTATTTCTAAATTTCGTTTTGCACCTACTTTTATGTTTATTGGTTCGTATGTGCCAGTTTAATACGTTTCTTCATGTTGATAGTGACTAACAAATCTGCTAAAAGCCAGTTTTTCTCTGCCATATAAAAATAAATGGAGAATGAACTTTGCAGACAATAAAGAACATTCAGGGACTCAATTTTGAAGACATTATAAAGCATGGCATGAACGATAATGACTAGTTTTGAGGTGAGGTGGTACAAGTATCCAGTGGAATAAAACTAGATGAATGTTAGATGCCCTATCCCCAGACGTTAATTTTGTTTTTTTGTGTGAGTCTCTTTGTAACTAAGAGATTTAAGGGATGATTATTGTTTCTGTATCATTATTTAGATATTCCTTTTTGCTTTCTGGTATATCGGTGTAGAAACAGAGAAATACCTGAAAGCTTTGAACTGTAATCCAGCTTCCTTGATCTCTGTTAATGATGTATAGCCTTTACCTTGTGCTAGTCTTGTGACTGACGCTCACTTGTACTCATTTTATCTGATTATTCGACATTGGAGTCTTGTGATCACTAAAGACAGCTCCTGTTGTTTATTGATGAAGGGCCCTGGGTCAGCCCAGAACTAATCCACCCCAAATCCAAAGTTATCTTAAGAACTGAAGCTGGAGGTAACCAAATTGGCCCCACCTGACATGTGCAGTAGCTTAGACTTTAACATATAAATGAAACATATAAATAAACATATAAATAGAACATATAAATCATAGAACGTATGTTCTGTGATTAAGCATATAATCAGTCTGCATATGCTTAATAATCAAATCCCCTCAATATATCATCTGGGCCATTGTGCTCATTATCCTAAAACTTGCCCAATTTTTGTTACTATAAAACTGTCAGAATTACTGCTGTTCCAGGAGACAGATTTTTGGTCGATAGCCATCTGATCTCCTGCTTCACACCTAGCAATAAACTCTTTCTTTGAAACCCCAGTCTCTTAGGAATTGGTCATTGAGTGCATTAGGCAAAGAACTCACCACCTTCATCTGGTAACACAATTTTTTCATTTTTGTTTTTACTTTTATTTTGAAATATAACATATGTATAAAAAGACAATAAATTTTGAAGTATATTTTAACAAGTTGTTATAGAACAGATTTTAAAGTTTGGTATGGGTTACAGTTCCACGATTTTTTGTTTTTTCTTCTAGTTGCTCCAGGGCACTGGAGACCAAATGAAATATCAATATAATGATTCAGTAGTCATACTCATTTGTTAACTCCTGTCTTCTCTATTATACTCACTCCTCCTTTTTTCTTTTTTTGTGTGAAAAATAACATACATACAAAAAAAGCAATATTACAATTCTACGATTTTAGGTTTTTACTTCTAGCTGCTCTGAGGTACAGTAGACTAAAAGAAATATCAATATAATGATTCAGCACTCAAGCCCTACCTTTTCTGAATAACACTCATCTTTGCTCTTTCTCCCACTCTTTAGGGGTACTTGGGCTATGCTTTTCTAACTTTTTCATGTTGAGAGGGGCTGTCGATAATATGAAATAGGGGATTGGAACTATTTGATGTTCTGGAGAAGCTGGGCTTTCTGCATTTCAGGACTTATCTGGTCCAGAGACCCATTTGGAGGTTGTAGGATTCTGAAAAGTTACCCTTGTTCAGGGAACCTTTGTAGAATCTTATATAATGCCCTAGGTATTCTTTGAGTTTGGCAGGAATGGTTTTGGTTAGAAACTGGCAAGTTATGATAGGTAGCATGTCTAATTAAAGCTTGTAAAAGAATGACCTCCAGAGTAGTCTCTTGACTCTATTTGAATTCTCTCAGCCTGTGATACCTTATGAGTTATACTTCTTTTCCCCCTTTTGCTCAGGATGGCATTGTTGATCCCATGGTGCCAGGGCCAGGCTCATCCCTGTGAGTCATCTCCCACACTGCCAGGGAGACTTTCATCCCTGGATGTCATGTCCCACATAGAGGGGAGAACAATGGATTCACTTTCAGAGTTGGGCTTAGAGAGAGAGAGGCCACATCCGAGCAACAAAAGAGGTTCTCTGGAGGTGAATCTTAGGCATGCCTATAGATAGGCTAAGCTTCTCTGCTACATACATACATAAGCTTTACAACAGCAAGCCTCAAGCTGGATATTGGATTTTAAAAAATTCTCTTCATGATTCCAATATGGGGCCAATGTTCTGTAAGATGTATCATGAAAGCAAAGTGAATGATCAAATAAGTTTAGAACTTTCCTTCTTGGAGATTTACAAAACACTTTTTATCCTAAAGATTGTAAATGGTTCTAAGTAGTAAAATCACATGTTTAACTTTGTTTAACCCAGAATTTTTCCAAGTACTTCATCTCTCCTCCCTCCCAATATCTGTTAACATTTAGCAGAACTCGTGTTCTGAAATATCTCAGGCATGTTTCCTGATCTACACCCGGGTGGAATTAAAAAACTGCGAGTTAGAATGATATGCTGCCATTTGTGGATCTTTTTGTGCTGTTTTCTGAGAATCTTAGAAATAAATGGCTTTATCTAATGTGACCAGGAATATTTAAGTTTTCTTTTAGAGCAGATATAAGACACCTCCCTTAACAGAGGACACACAAGCCTCTTATTCACAATCCTTTAATGGCATTTATCATCAAAAAATGAATCCATACTGTTTGTGTTAAGGGAGACGTTTGTTGTGTTTTGAGGATGACTCCTAGTGATATCCTGTTGCCTAGCTAAGTCTTAATGTGGCTGAGTCTCACTTAATGGGAAATCTCAGAAGCAATTATTGGAGATCTTCTGGGCATGCCAAAACTTGTAAGTCTTTTAACAAAGGCTCAAAGGGGTCAACCACTGAGAACTTGGCATCACATTGCTTTCTTTTCTCTAAAGCAAAATAAACATGTGCTGGTAGATGTTAAATGCAATTTTGAATAAATCTCATCACATTAAATGTTGAATCAGATATTTATTTTAAATATAGTTTTGTGATTTTTGTCAAAACATATTAGCAATTAATGTTGTACTTCAAATGGGTAGTTCTCCTTATCCTGTTTTTCTCTTGAGTTTTTAAAATGTAGGAACAAAATTTCTTCTATGATCTCTTAAAAGTTGTAGAGATAATTTCCTTTCATTCTCCAGTTTTTTTTTTTTTTTCTTAATGGTTGCTGCCTCTCCTCTCGGAGTTACTCTTCAGGATCTATTTTGCCCCTGGAGCTTTAATAAACCTTTGCTTTTGATACTTAGTATGATGAAAAAGAATCTGCATTAGTTTTCAATAGGATGTGCCAATTTCCTGAGTGTTGGAAATAGGTGGCTCGTCAAACAGTGGTATTTTGTCCATCTTAAACTGTTCAGTTCATTCTTAGTAGCTGGGGCGTATTGAGTAACCTGGACCACCATGAAAAGCAGACTCTTTATCAGATTTTTTTTTGTTAAAGTGGTAAATAAAGCACCAACTGTATATGAGATCTGAGAACAGAAGCAACTGTTAGGGTCTTTGTACTAAAATAATCTCAAGGGAGATGAACTACATCTATTTTATTTTTTATCAGCTGGAACAAGACAGTGGTTCAATGATTTGCATTGTGAAAATTGGTTGAGTACTTTGCTATTCCTATGTTTGTGGTCCTGGATCAGCATTACCAAACTTTCTGTAGTTAAAGTTGGTGCCAACCTTTTTGTACTCTTGTGTTGGTATCAAAAACTTCAATCAGCAACTACAGAGACGGCCGAGTCACTCAGCCTAGTTCAGTTCTGACTGTACTTGGAGTTCAGCCAGACCTACAGGTCAAGGGTGATCCTCTGTAAGATTGTCATTTAGGTCCTAGTTGCAAGGTCGAAACCCAGGCCACCCATACTTCTGACCATCTGATTACAAATTTGGGGGTTTGCAGTACCCCCTTGGGTTTGAGAGTTTGCTAGAACAACCCACAGAACACACTGAAAATGCTATACTTAAGATTACAGTTTTATTATAGTGAAAGAATACCAATAAGCCAAAGGAAGAGATGTATGGGGCCAGGTGTCCTCAAATGTAAGCTTAGGTATTCTCTCCACGTGGAGTCAGAAGGTGTCATCCTCCCGGCACAGCAGTGATGTATCTTTTGTCAATCGTGGAAGCTCCTTGTGGCTTTGAGTGCCCTGATTTTACTTGGGGGTCTCATTACCTAAGGATGATTGACAGAATCAGTGTCCACGGGGTTGAGCTCAATCCGTAGCCCCCTTCCACTTCCAGAGGTTAGGAAGATGGGGCTGACCTGACTTTGCTCAAAGACGCAACGCCTCATCACCGGGTTCGTCTTTCTGGTATGATTACCCCCGCCCCAAAACTGCAATGAGGCTGGCCCCTCCCAATGATCTCCTTAGCATAGGAACTATCAGATGTGGTCCTGGCCCCACCTCTTTACACAGGATATGACAGAGATTCAAACGTTGCTTTCTCAGGAATGAAGGACAAAGATAAGCCAAATTTTTTTATTATACAACACCTCTTCATAGTAAATTTCCAATAGCTAGCCTTAAGTGATAAAGAGGGTTTGGAATAAGATTGCAATCATTTACCTTGATGAACATAGTAATAATTATTTTATTGGACTACCTATTATATGAGGCTCTTCTTTTCTCTACTGAGTTAAAGATAAGGTATCATTATTTTAATTTTTAAAGCAAAATTGATGGAGTTAAATGGGTGGCACTTGGATGATGATAAAAGGCCCAGAGCACAGCCTGGTTTTTCTGGTGCCTGCTGTTGCTAGTTCTTGACAGATTGTATTCTGTCTTTATATAAACTTTTAAACCATGAGTTAGAATTAGAATTCATTTTTACCTATCTCCAGTTTTCTGGCTGAATATTGTAGCTAATGTATAGCCTTATCTTAAATTGTACTGTTTTTCATTAGGTGTTGGTAGTACTGAGCTTTTAGCCCTGCCCCATGATGCCATTTTTTTAAAAAAGTATTTTTATTGATAAAAACTAACATGCAAACATTCTTAACATACAGACATTCCATACATGGTGTACATTTGATGCCATTTGGTTTTGATACCCATCAGAAGCAGAGGTTCTCTGCCTGATGTTCTCAAATGAGTAATTCCTGGGACAATGGGGTTTCAAAGAGAGAAATAGTTTATTGCCAAGCATGAAGTAGGCGATCAATTGCCATATCATCCTAAAAATCTGTTTTCCTGGACTGTAAGAATTCTGACAGTTTTATAATATCAAAAGAAGGGCAGGTTTTAGGATAATGAGGACAATGGCTTGAGATGATAAAGATAGAGATGATTTCATTGTTGAGTATATGCAGACTGATTACATACTCAGTCACAGAATGGATCTAAGTGACCTTAATATGAAGCTATTGTACATGGCCAATCTTAGTTAGATCTAGCTTTGTCTAGCAAGATAGTTTAGGAATTGAGGTAGGTTAGTTCTGGGCTGACTCAAGTTCCTTCATTAATAAACATTAGGGGCTGTCTTTTATGATCATAGACTAAAGTTGAAAAACAGGGGAAGAGGGTAAAATTGGGGCCAGCCACAAGAGTTTTACAATCATAAGATAAAGGTGATATAGTTATACAATCATTATCAAAGATAGAGGTATCTGGATTACAGCTCAGTAATTTCAGTTATTTTCCTCTGGCTATTTTAATATACTGAAAAGTAAAAAGAAACATCTGTGTAATGATTCAGTGATCATTTGTTAATTCCTAACTTCTTGGTTATGGTTTTCATCTTTCATGAGTGGGTGACAGTTTTGTTACCCCACTAATTGACATCAATTATGTTTTCATCTTGAAGACCTGATAATAAGCAATCAGTTCATTTCTCTGTAGTAGTATATATGTCTCATGGATCTGTTCAGAGACTGGAAACCAGGGTTTTATGTTGGACAATTGTGTAAAGCACTTTAGAACATTGCTTAGTTTCCAAGTATAAATACAACATAAGGTAGAGCTGAGTTGTCCAGTGCAGTAGCTACTAGCAGTATGTGCTATTGAACACTTGAAATCTGACTAACTGAGATAGACTGTAAGTTTAAAATACATACTGGGGATGGTGGCTCAGCAGACAGAGTTCTTGCCTGCCATGCCAGAGACCAGGGTTTGATTCCTGGTGCCTGCCCATGCAAAAAAAAGATACACATTGGACTTCAAAGATTTAATATGATGAAAAAGAATGTTAAAACAAAAACAGAGTGTTAAGTATCTTATTTATATTAATTATATGCTGAGATAATATTTTGGTTATATTGGATTTTAATTATTAAGATTAATTTCACTTGTTTCTTTCTTTAGGTTAATTTAGCTATGAGAAAATTTAAAATTACATATGTAGCTCTCATTGTGGCTGCTATTATATTTCCATTATATTTAGTATATCTGGTTGCTATTAGACGTAGCTGATGATTAAAGATTGTTTTGTATAGTTTTTGCTTTAAAAGGTCAAGAGTTTTCAGCCACTAGAATTATTCAGGTGTAAGTTGGATGACCTCTTGGTAATGATCATTTATTCATTTTCTTTATTCATTCAGCAGTATCTACAACATGGTAATGTGTTTGATGCTATACTAGGCTTTGAGCATATCGATGTAAAGAACAAAAGCCCTCTCCTTGAGAAGCTTATGGTTTTTTAGTGGTTCTGTAGATGGGATTGTTGTCTGGAAGGCTGTTTAGATGAGTGTTCAAGTCTTTCCAACCCAATTGCTCTGCAGTTAATTGTATTCTCTTAACTATTTGTTATCTAAAAAATTTACTGAGATTCATGAAATCTGGACATATGTAGATCTAGGTCATTCCAAACACTTCTTAGTCCATTTACGATCAGTTCTTTTTTATTCTGTAGTGAGGTTTCCACATTGCAAGCATTGTGATTTGATTCTTCATTTTGAAGAATCTCATTATCAGAAGTGCTTTTTTATTGTTTTGTGTAAATATGTTCCTTCTTCTCAGGCTTCATATCCTCATTATTAGTATTTACAAGGAGCAGTTTCTTAGATTACAAGCAGTGGTGTATTAGAAAACCAGCTAAGTAGAAAATTCTGATTCCCATGGTGTAAATAATCCTACCATGGTTGATTGGAGTTCTCAAAATTTCTTAATATTTAACAATCAACTCTTGAGAAACTGTATAAACCATTCTGAACAGCCAGTGAGTCAAGTCTATTCTCTTAGTATCTAATTGTGTATGGTGATTCTAGTTTTCTTTTTTAGCTTTTTATTTAAAAAATATTTTAATTGACAAATGTTCATACACATATAGTCCATACATGGTATACAAGCAGTGGCTCACAGTATCATCACTTAGTTCTGTATTCATACCCACGATCATTTTTAGGACATTTGTATCACTCTAGAAAAAGAAATAAAAGAAAAAAGAAAAAGCTCATACAGCCCATACCCCATACCCCTTCCTCTCATTGACCACTAGTATTTCAGTCTACCCAATTTATTTTACTCCTTATCCTCCTTATTATTTATTTATTTTTAAAAAAAAAAAAATTTTTTTTTTTTTTTTTTTGCATGAACAAGCACTGGGAATCGAACCTGGGTCTCTGGCATGGCAGGCAAGAATTCTGCCACTGAGCCACCATTGCGCCACCCTATTTATTTATATTTTATCCATATTTTTTTTACTTGTCTGTCCATACCCTGGATAAAAGGAGCATCAGACACAAGGTTTTCACAATCACACAGTCACATATATATATATATAATAATATAAAGTTATATCATTATAAAATTGTGTTCAAGAGTCAAAGCTACTGGAACACAGTTTACCATCCACTTCAATATACCACCTCTGTTTGAAATCTCTCAGTCACTGAAACTTTATTTTGTCTTATTTCTCTCTTCCTCTTTTGGTCAAGGAGGCTTTCTCAATCCCTTGATGCCTGGTCCCAGCTCATCCTGGGAGTTTTGGTCCACATTACCAGGGAGAGCCTCTAGGAGTCATGTCCCATATAGTGGGGAGGGCAGTGAGTTCACCTGCCGAGTTGGCTTAAAGAGAGAGAGGCCACATCTGAGCAACAAAAGACATTCTCTGGGAGTGACTCTTAGGTCCAATTTTAAATAGGCTTAACCTATCTTTTGCAGGAATAAGCTTCATAGGGGTGAACCCCAAGATTGAGGGCTCGGCCTATTGATTTGGTTGTCCCCACTGCTTGTGAGAATATCAGGAATCCTCCAAATGGGGAAGTTGAATGATTCCTCCTCTCTCCCCAGTCCCCTGAGAGAACTTTGCAAATACTCTTATATTCACTGACCAAATTACTCTGGGATATGTTGGGGGATCACACTAACCTGGGCAAATCATGCCTGTATTCAAGATTCCATGTACTTAATGGTGTTCAAGTAAACTGACCATACAAGTTAAATTAGGTAATGTGTTATCCAAAATATAAATTTTGCATCAAATAAACATCTCTCCCTTTGGTCTCACCTAGAAGTTGAAGTTTTAAAATATGGATGACATTATCCTTTATCCTGTATTCTGATCTACCCCAGTCCTATCCAGATCAGTTTCATTCATATCTCCAGTCAAAGTCTGATTCCTTTTTCATCTAAGAGTTCCTGTATGGGGTACTGCTCTAACTCTGAGTCTTAGTTGTCACATAAATACTTGAAGTTTCTGGGAATGACCAGGTTATAGAAAACAGCTCAGTATCTCAGATTTTAGGAATAACAGTTAACAACTCCTGAATATTTATGGCTGCTATGAGAGCTTACAATCTAGGACCCTTTACAATAGGCACCATCCTTATAACCCATGCTCTCTATTTCAGTTCACCGATCTTTTATGTTACAGTTATTCCATATGAGTGAGGCATGATAATATTTGTCTTTTTCTCCCTGACATTTCGTTCAAAATATAGTCCTTGTTCTAGTTTGCTGCTGCTGGAATGCAATTCACCAGAAACAGAATGGCTTTTTAAAAGGGGAATTTAATAAGCTACTAGTTTACAGTTCCAAGGCTGTGAAATTATCCAAATTAAAATGAGTCTTTAGAATGTCCAATCTAAGTCATCTAGGCAAAGATGCCTTGGTTCAAGAAGGCTGATGATGTTCAGCGTTTCTTTCTCAACTGGAAGGGCACGTGGTAAACATGGCGGCATCTGCTAGCTTTCTCTCCAGGCCTCTTGCTTCATGAAGCTCCCTGGGAGTGTTTTCCTTCTTCATCTCCAAGGGTTGCTGACTGATGTACTCTGTGGTTCTCCCATCCTTCTGTCGTGGTTCTGCAGCTCTCTCCTTGTTCTCAAAAGGAACTCTCTCCGAAATGTCTCATCTTTTACAGGATTCCAGTAAACTAATCAAGACCCATGTAGAATGGATGGAGACATGTCTCTACCTAATCAAGTTTAATACCCACAATTGATTGAGTCACATCTCCTTGGAGACAACCTAATCAAGTTTCCAGCCTCTATTATTGAATAAGGATTAAAAGAAACTGTTGCTCCCACAAGACTGATTAGGATTAAAACATGGCTTTTCTAGGTACATAATTCTTTTCAAACCAGAGCAGTCCTTAAGGTTCATACATCTAGTTGCGTGTCTCACAAATGTCATTCCTTCTTGTGGCCACTCAGTAGTCCATTGTATGTATACACCATAGTTCCCCTTTCCATTCCTCATTGTACCCTTAGGTGACTCCATCCATTGTGGATCACAAACACTGCTGCCTTAAACACTAGTGCGCAAATGTCCATTCCTGTCCTCACACAGTTCTTCCAGGTGTATTCTGAGCAATGGGGTTGCAGGATCATATGGCAACCCCACCCCTAGCCTCTGTGGAAACATCACACTGCGCTCCAAGGGGCTTCACCTCTCAGTTTCCCTACTGACAGTGAAAAGTTACATCTCTGTCTCCTCGTTTTCTCTAGCACTTGTTTCTCTCTGTTCATTTTTAAACAGCTTTATTTGCATATCATACATTCCAACCTAAGTAAGTAGATATGCCTTCACCACCATAATCTATAGTAAGACATTTCTTTTTTGTCCACAAAGAATCCATACCCCTCCCTCATACCCCCTGCCTGTTTTCATTTAGTTTTGGCATAATGCCTTTATTACATTCAGTTTTCTTAAAGTGAATTTTTGACTGCCTCTCTGCAAAATTAATACAAAAACTATAAATAAGAATCCCAGTTGCTCCTTCTACCCAAATTTTCATTCCTTTAGTTTTTCATTCAAAAAATGTTTTTGACTGCAAGTACCTCCTTCAAAGTCACAGTTTTAGTGGATTTTTATAATCACTTTCATAATAGCTTTATATTTCAGCTGAATATTATTTCCTAAGTCATATATGGAAATAAAGAATTTCTAGGATGGAGGGAATTTAGATGGTCAAGCCTGAGGTTGAGCTAAATTTGTTTTTGGATGTCTCTAGACATCGCCTTTTATATTGGGGATTAAACACAAACAAATTTATTCTTTAGCAGAGGTGAATGATTAGAAACCCTTGGTGTTTAGATATTACCTTATCTTCTGAATGCAGAGTAGCTTTGTGTTTACCAGTTTAACAGAATAATGTAATAAATAGTGAAACTGTCTTGAGAGACAAGGTTAAATGCTATAGTTCTTCCAGGCAGCAAGGGATGTGCAAACTTTTTTCTTAGTTGAAGTTTATGGAATTTTGGTGGTCCTTCATGAGATAGGTGGGAAAATATGTTCTTATTCAATCCAGTGAATATTTGGTTCAATGAATATGAATTAATGAGTGAAAGAGCAAATCAGGAGGTATGTAAGCAATTACAAACTGTAATTGCAACAAAATTGTGAGTGTTTAAAAACTTATTGACAATTCTATTCTAGCCCATTGGTTCAGTTATTTAAATCCTCAACGCTGTTTGAAACTTTTCTAAAATATCTTAGTTAAAAACAGAACAATGTATTTAATACCATTTGTGAAAGGAGGAGAGAATTACCTTGAAAATCACGGTTCCAGCTTTATTCAGTTAATACTCTTTATTGAAAAGAACAGAAGAAGGTGATCTTAAATTGACAGAAGGGATTTGGGGTTAATGCAGAGAAGGCTTTTATTGGTAATGAAGACTTAGGTATTAGGCTACTTGACTTAACAAAAGTCATAAAATAATATGGAATATTTCCTTGGGATGAGTTGCTTCTCCTTTAGTTAATTTATTCATTAAAAAACATTATTGCTAAGAACAATGGTGAGAAAAACTGTATAGTTCTGCCTTTTTGAGCCCATTATACAGAAAGAGGCAGAAAATCAACTCAGCGCATCAGGATATCACTTCAAATTGTGAAAAGTCCAATGGAAAAAAGTTCGGGGATCTGATTTAGTCAGGGTGGCATTGAAGGTTTTACCTCTGAAAAAAATAATCTTTGAACTGAGATCTGAGGGATGGGTAGGATTAATAAAGGCGAAGGTGAATAGAAAGAACATTCCGGGCAGATGTGACTATTAGGTGCAAAGGTTTTGTGGTGAGAGCAGAGCGCCCATCTCAGGAACTCAGAGAAGGCCATTGTACTTGGCTGCAGAGAATAAGGGAAGAGCAGTCTGGAGCAGCAGGCAGAGCCATATCTCACGAGGCCCTGTGGCCCGGCCAAGGATTTGAATTTTACCTTGAGAGCAATGGGAAGTCAGAGAAAGTTTGCTGCTGAGGAGTGACCCTATCAAATAAGCAAATTTAAAAATATCACTCTGGCTATACTGAAGAAAACCAGTCAGAAAGGACTAAGAATGGATGTAGGAAGTCTGTTAACAGTAATCTATAGGAGAGGTGGCAGTGGAGTTGGAGAGAAGTAAATGGATTTAAGAGGTATTTACAAGGGAAAGACAGTGGACATAGGTATGTACAGGAGAGAGGAGAGAAACAGAGGGACTTCTAGGTTCTAACTTAGAAGAGCAGTGGTGGAACCTATGTCCTTTACCAAGGTATGTAGTGTTGGAGGACCAGTTTATTGTCGCTGTTGTTGTTTTTCAGGGTGGGGGAGGATTCAAGAACTAATTCTTACACATTGAGTGTGATGCCTTTAAGACACCCTAATGTCATGTAGCAGTCTAAGGAGGGGCTTGCACTGCAAAGAAATTGGAGGGCAGTTGACAGTTAAAGAGTAATCTATATAGATAAGATTGTCTAGGGCAGTGGTTCCCCAAATGTGGACCCATAGCGTCCCCATCACCTGGAGACCTGATAGAAGTGCACAATCTCAGGCCCCATCCTGGACGAAATGAGTCAGAAACTCTGGAGATGGGGCCC
Organism: Myrmecophaga tridactyla; assembly: GCA_004026745.1. Classification (NCBI taxonomy): domain Eukaryota; kingdom Metazoa; phylum Chordata; class Mammalia; order Pilosa; family Myrmecophagidae; genus Myrmecophaga; species Myrmecophaga tridactyla. The sequence continues at coordinate 15,744 of PVIY010007357.1, read as the reverse complement.
AGAAAACTCTTTCAGTGAGCCATCCAGGTGATGATGATGCATGCTGAAGTTTGAGAGGCTTTGTTCTAAGGAGAATAGAGAGTGAGAAGAATTTGGGCCTGGGACTGAACTTTGAGGAACTCTAACTTTTAAAGATTGGTGGGAGGAGGATGACTTTGCAAAAGAGATTAGAAAGAAGTTGTGGTTAGAGACTCGAGAAACCAAGAGAAGAAGTGTTCAAAGGAGAGAGTTGCTTGCTGCTGACAGATCAAGTAAGATGATGCTTACAAAATATCCCCTGGGCTTAGCACTGTGGAGATCACTGGTGACCTTAGTGAGACACATTGATGGCGTGGACGGTGTTAGACTGGAGGGTGTTAAGGGGTGAGAGGAGAGAAAATGGAGGCAGGAAGATGAGTTCTTTAGAGGAGTCTTGTTTTAAAGGTGAAGTTAAAGAGAGGGTGATAGTGAAAGGGGGAAATACAGTGTAAGGATGTTTTGAATGATTTGTTTGTTCTTTTTAAACATGGGAGAGATCTGAAAATGTTTAAATTCTGTTGGGTGGGATCCAGGAGAGAGAGAGATATGGTGAGGGAAGAGGAGATCATCAGTGTTGTTGAATAATGATATATAATCTTTCTTTGAGGTTAATACAGCTTGATATTTTCCTTTCTTCTGACCTCCATTTCATATAATAACACAGTTGACAAAAATTCCACTGAAGTGCTCTTCCAATTCAAGCTTGACCGTTCATGGGACAGGTATCGTGTTACCTTCCAGGGCCAGCCCTTCTATTTGAAGATGGTTCTAACTGTGTTGAGTGAGTGAGGGGAGCCAACAGGGAAGTTTGATTATAAAATGCAAGGTAATGTTGCTCTTATAGAATTAAGTATCTCAGCTTCTTAAGTGAACCTTTAATCAGTCTCTGTTTAGTTATTCCCTTCGTCCTCAATTCCGCAGAATTCACTGCTGCTATTTTCTGAGCTGTCGAAAGTTATCTATATTAATTGGGTTGGCTTTCTGATTTTCTACTGTCAGTTTAGTATTCAATTTTCTTTGACCTCTAATTTATTTACCACCCATCTATTTGATTTCCAGCTTCAAAATATTGTTGATTTTTTTTTTTCTAAATTCTTTCTGTCTTTGTTGTATACCATTAAAAAAATGCCTTTTAAAATTCTCCTTTAAGTGGGATTTTGGTAGCAGTATGGGTTCATTTTGTTAGCTTTACCTTCTCTCTCTTTTTTTTCCCCAAAGAATATTTATATAAAATGTTTTATGTTCCTTCACTATTATGGTTACTCTCTTGGCCTGTCTCAGTGTCTGACACTAAAGATAAGACTGTAGGAGCCAGCTGCCACTAATAAGCCATTTCTTTCTTCTGCAATATGTGAAGGTACGTCTTGGGGACCTGTTGGCTTCATGTGGCTGTTGTGAGGATTACATGCTAATGTATGTAAATCACCAGGCACAGTGCCATGCTCACAGTAGGTGCTCAAAAAAAGATTTGCCATCCCATCTTTAACTCCCCATACTCAAGGATGTGACTTAATTGTTTAATCCCTATGTTTTATTTTGTAAAATTCTGTCTTTCCAGCCTGTTGTTACCTCTTTGTATCCTAATTGTCAGATGGCATATTAACTCTTCCACCCAGTTTTGACCATCACAGATTTTGATCACTAAGTCATCGGAGTCTCTTTTAAGACACTGATAAAACTTGTGACTGTGATGGTATAAAAGATATCATGAAAGCCTTGCTATACTTTACAGACATTCAGAAAGACTAGTTCTGTAGCTTTCTCCATAACTCATATATATGGAATTATTTAGCTGAGTCTGGCCATGGGAGTATACACATCAGGGTACCTCTAATTCTCATAATTTTTATTAATGTAAATACAAAACAATTTTTTTTAACCCAGAATGGAGTGTTTAACCTAGGGTCTTTGGAAATAATTCAGGGAGGCTATGAATTTGGATGAGGGAAAAAAATATCTTTATTTTCACTACCCTTATAACATAAATATAACATTATATTCAGTTATAAATATTAGAAATAAACGATAGTTGTATTAGCAGTTTTGTCACATTAGAAATCAAGCATTTTTATGTCACATAATTACTGCATATATCTTAAGTATCATTTATAGGCTCAGTCCTTCAAAATTACAGTAGTTGTCAGATCTCATAATATAATATATTAGTAAAAAATACAGATTATTAACTATTTAAATTTCAATGAGTTCATGATTTTAAAAAATCCTCTTGAAAACTGAAGAAGAGATCAGGCTTCAATTAGAGTTAAGAATGAAGCCAATCTGATTGGGACTAAGGTAAATTGGAATACCAGGTTAAGGATGACAGTGTTTGTATTTTAAAACTTTACCTACTCATGATACCAAAGGAAGAGAGCTTTATTTTGTCTAAAACCTGAAATTTTCTATAGCACACAATCTAACCTAACCTGTGTGGATAGATCATTAAAACAACCCAAGCACATGGAACCTAGAATGGGAACAAGGGGTTGTAATTCTGTATTGCTTAATGTAATATTCAGATATATCCCAGAGTATGTTGGGCAAATAATTAAAGAGTATTGTCAAAGTCCCTTGAGGGACTGGAGAAAAAATTAAACTTTACCACCTGAGAAACCCCTGGATTCCCAAGTTAAGAGGCCAAGCCCTTGATCTCGAGGCTTGCTGTTATGAAGCTTGCTTCTGTAGGGGAGAATTATAAGCTACCTATAATTATGACTAAGGGTTACTTCCAGAGAACTGCTTTTGTTGCTCAGATGTGGCCTCTCTCTCGCTAAGCCTAACTCTGCAAGTAAAATTATTACCCACCCCCCTATGTGGATATGACGTCCAGTGGTGTGTCTCCCTGGCAACAGGGACATGACTCCCAGGAATGAGCCTGGCCCTGACACCATGGGATCGACAATGCCATCCTCAAAAGGAGGAGAAAGAACTGTAACAAAATCAGTGGCTAAGAGAGTTCAGATACAGTTGTGAGGCTATTCTGGAGGCTTCTCTTATATAAACTTCAACTAGATATTTCCAATCGCCACAGATTGCCAAACACCAACCAGCGTCATTCCTATTAAACCGAAAAACCATGCAGGGCTCTAGCTCAAGATTCTATAAAAGTTTCACATGCTAAGTTTACTTTTCAGAAACCTAAAACCTTCAGATGGTTCCTAGGCCAGAAAAGTCCTGAAACCCAGAGGTGCCAGTCTCTCCAAAAACAGCAACCAGTTCCATCCTCCTACCATAATGTCGACACCCCTTTTCAACATGAAAAAAGTTAGAATGGCAGAACCCAAATGTCTCTAAAGATTGGGAGAAGGATCAAAGAAGGAGGAGATATAACAGAAAAGTTAGGATTTAACAAATGAGTATGATACTGTATCATTATATTGATATTTCTTTTAGTCTCCAGTGTCTTAGAGCAGCTGGAAAGAAAAACCTGAAATTGTGGAACTATAACCCATGCCAAACTTTTAAATCTATTCTATACAACTTCTGAAAATGTACTTTGAAGTTTATTGCTTTTTTGTGTATTTGTTATATTTCATAATTTAAAAATGTTCAAACAAAACAAAAAGCCTCTTGAAATCAGACTTATTTGGATAACCCTTTCTATTTACATAGGTTGAATTTGAAGTTTCGGGAGTTAGGAGACATTTGTTAGGATGCATTGCTAATTTGCTATTAGGCTATCAGGATGTCGAAATGCAGTGTTGAAGTCACATTTTTAATTCAGGGTTTAGCAGCCATGGCTACAAGTTACCATGGAATGGTTAGTGATATAAAACTTGGTTTTGTTAATTACATATTAAAGCCCTTCAAAGTTGCTTTTTCCCTGGAACATCTTCTGGTACCCTTCCCCCCTCAGACGAATTGTGCTGTGCATTTGACTTTGTCATCTGTGGGTGTCTGACAGCTCTGTCCTCAGGTCAGCAGTGGAGGCTGGGCAGAGAAACTGAGCCTGGGGTCAAATTTCTTGTTTTGGACACCTTGGAACACTGCTAGCGTTAAAGCTCCAGTGCCTGTTCTTGCTGAACTGACCTGAACTTGATACTTGAGTTTTATGTTGCCTAAAGCAGATCTGCTAAGTTTGCTCTGAAAACTTAAAGGATGAAGCACTCAATTTTTGGTAGGCAACCGCTTCTTTTTTAGAGCACTCCATGGTGCATTAGAAACTCCCACAGATCCCATTAATGCCAAAAGGTGGTATTTGGAAGTGTGAATACATTTTCTTCAGTTTTTTTGGGGGGCATTTTAATCCATGAAAACAACTGCTAGGTTCTGTTGACCTATATATATTGTCTTCCTTACCTCCTTATTTACCATGTGCCTGACAGTTGGTTGTTCCTCTGCCAAAATACCTCTCGTGATGATGAATTATTTGCTTAATGAAACAGCCCAATCCATTGTTAATAATAGTAAGAATAGTCACAATGTTTACTAAGTGCTTCCTTTGTGTGCAGCCCTATACTAAGGATTTAATATATTATTTCTGTAGTCTCACAACAGTCCTCTCGGTGATAGCTCTATCATTAACTTCATTTTACAGATGAGGATACCAGGACTCATAAAGACGTAATTACCTGCTCAGTATCCTAGCCAGTACGTGGCAGGGCTGGAGTTTGAACCAAGGCTTTCTGACTCTGAGCTCAGGCTCTTGGATCTGCTTTATTAATTTTGCCTGTTGGATTAAAGCAATTTCAGAAGTGCTTCAGGAATAGTTAACTGTAGCATCTAATGCACTGCCTAAGTTTACCACATTGATAACTGTGAAGCTAAACAAGCATATCTCCCACTGACTTTGATATTTTATTATTTGTATATTCTAAATGCAAAATTGTTAATATTAAGTTTGTTTATGTTTATAGGGATGCTTCCTTTGGAAATTGCACTTACAATCTCACCATCCTCGACTGTTTGCAGGGAATCAGAAAGGTAATAATTCTCCTTACTGTAGTTGACACAGAAGTTTAAAAATATGAGAGGGGAATAATCTTACCATCTTTTATTTGTGGTTGGAGAGAAGTTGGGCTGTGGTGGGAGTGGAGCCAGTAAACAGAAGGTTCTTCATTCATTGAATGATGATTGATGTGTGAAATACCAAGTGTAGTGCAAACAGAGGGCTAACTCTGACTCCTTATGGTAGCCAGCTGTGCATGCCTTTCTCATTTAAACTATTGGTATTCTGGGGCAGATTGATCACTTCTCTCTTCTGCTGTGGCTGTGACTGCTTTATAATCCATTCAGCTTCATTATCAGGCTGGATCTTGGCATGGGAGAGACAGGAAATTATCTAAGCCACTGTTCTCCTTTGTTAGTGTGGAGAGCCTTTCCACATTGGTTTTCTAATTGGGTATTATCTCATGAAGTCATCGATAGGCCAGATATTATTATCCCCTTTTTTACCGATGCGAAAACAGAAGCACAGAGAGGTTAAGTCCCTCTCTTGAGGTCACAGGGAGTTATTAGGAGAGCTAATTCTAACTCAAATTTCCTAATTCAATCTAGAATTCTTTCTAATGTCTTAACAGCACATATCATAAATCATTGGTTCTCAAATTGTGTGGACTCACTAGAAAAGCAAAATCTAAGGCCCTACCCTAGACTAACTGAATCAGAATCTCTGGGGGTGCGACCCTGCAGTCTGTTTTTGAATAGTCTCTCCAGGAGATTTGATGCATGCAAAAGTTTGAGAACCAGGTCATAGTTACATATTTATTTAGGTATAAATTGGGAAAATTAATCTGGAAGATCACTGAGAACTTTTGGAATATGCTTTCAAATGTTAATCTTTAATCTGAGGAGTCATACAAGCTATACTGAGTTCTAATCAGGGTTTAAAGTACATAATTCTATCTTGAACATACAGCTGTGATATATCAGTCAGGAATGTATGTTTTATATAACCATTGCCAAGGGTCATCATGGACTCTAAATGTAGTGTAACTAGTGGTTCTAACTCTAGTTTCTTTTCTCTGATGTGGTATAAATCCTACTTTGCTTTATTTTGAGTTGAGAAAATTGGATGATAAATACGCTTCAGGTTTTACGTTTATTTCTGATTTTGATATTTCATTTTAAAATGAATTTAAACCTTGTAAAACTTTTAAAAAGTTTTCAAGTATTTTTTCCCTTCCACTTAAAAAACTATAGAGCTGCTCTAGTCCACCCCTTGCAAACAATATCTCCAGCATGCAGTTCCAGTAACACCAGTTAAGAACCCTTATGGAGATAGTATCCAATCTACAATTATGGCATGTCAAAAAAATTATGCCTAAAGGAAAAAATGTAATTTGTTATCAATATTACCGTTATTTTGCCCTTTCTCCCACTTTGGTATAGCCCACGTGTTTTATAATACTATGAAATTCAGAAAGAGTTCACACTAGAATGTTTCCTGCCTTTTATTATGGTAACTGGTAGAAAAATTGATAACGCCTTCCTGTTGTAGAGGAGAGGTGTGACTTCACTCAGAAGGTCACCTGTAAACTTACTGTTAACCAAATGTTGGGGATTGTTTTACCCAAAAATAGATGAGATTTTAGAGAATATTAGGTTGTTCAACACATCTTTAGGCGATTGAGGTGCATTGCCTATACCATACCTAATGTACCATATTCTGGGCTATTTTGTCGAGAGAGTGGTCTCCTAAGAATGTACACATTTTTGCCTTTTAGGAAGCATATTGTTCACATTTTGATGTATTAACATTGTCATGACTATAGTTCATGTATTATGTGAAGTACTATGCATAGACACACACTTAAAGAGAAAGGAAGAAAAGGGGGATAGTTGAGAAAGAACTTTTTTCTCACTATATTCTCTACAAATGGATGAACTAAGTTCCTTTGTTTAAAGGGAAATAATTTTAAGAACTTCTCCTTATTTTGTAGGCTTTATCTAAACCAGTGCTGCCAGAATTTAGCATTTATAAGAATTATCTAGGTAGGATGTTAAAAATGCTGGGACTGGGCCCCAGCCCCAGAAATTCTGATTTAAAAGTTCTGGAATAGGGCTTAGGAATCTTACTTTTAATAATAACCCTAAATGTTTCTAATGCAGGTGCTTCAGGGTCGACATTTTGAAAAACATTGTTCTCTAAAGTACTTTCAAAGATGTTCTATATAAGATTGGCTTAATAGTTTCATCTATTTTTAACGACTAACATGTAAATTTTAGAAGTACCTGTGGTTTAGTATTCTATTGTAATCTGTAGAGCTTCATGTATTATATAATAAAAGACTCTTTGTCCTCTTCAAAATATTAGATCTGAGTGAGCTGGATAATTTTTGAAAGTTCTAATCCATTAAGTTACAATTTAGGAGTATGTAGTTTTCTTTGTGTTGTTAAAAATTTTTCTTCGAAATTGTAAGAGCAGTTATGTGTACTTTTACTCTGTTAGAAGCTATTATAATGAAACAAATCCCAAAGTAGAGTTTTAGGGAGAAATAAGGGCCTATTAATTAGAAATACCCTTTTTTCCAAATATCTCATTAATGATAAAAGGAAAAAAAATTTCCTAAGAATAATTGGCTTTTTTCCCTGAGACGTTAATCATTATTATATATTTTGTCATGGATATGAATTAAGTGCATAGTCTTCAGTAAGTTTTAACTATAGATTTGCTACTATAAGGCATTTATATGCATAATTGTTTTTACATACAAAATTAATATAAATTGGAATTCAATGAGCATATTTTATGAGACATGTTTTCATATTATTTTAAGTGTTCAGTCTCACTTATAGTCTGAAAGCCAAATTACTAGCCAAATTTTAAGATAATTTATAGGTATGCATTAAAAATCAAAGTTTTATGCTTTCTCCTCCAAGTCAGTGAGGATCATTTTATGAACAAGAGTTCCAGGAAAGACTAGTAGACTTTTATCAGTTTACTGTGGAAAAAACTAATTCAAATTCTGCTTTTAGGGATTGCAACATGGATTTTTTGATTTTGAGACATTTGATGTGGAGGAATATGAACATTATGAGGTTTGTACATTTTAATTTTTTGCAAAATATAACTTCATGTTGATGCAAATGATTTTTTTCTAATATTCATGTATTATAAATTATGAGTGGCTACTAAATAAAAGCATAATTGGTTGTATTGCCCTTTCAGCTTTACTTACTGCCTTTGAACCAGGAGTCACCAAAATTTTAGTTTGGGAAAATGCCATTTCTTTCTTATCTGTCTGTCTATTATCATCTATTGATCTGTATTAACTTATTAAACCTTTTTTAAATAATCACTTTGTTCCTTTAGTTTAAAAGAAAATAATTTCAAAGTATAGTTTGGTAGTGAAATTATAAGTTAATTTTATTTTAAAATTCAGATTTCGATTAAAATGAAGTAGATTTGTACATTATAAATATTATTGACTATATAAATTTTATTTTTAAAATGGTTGAATTTACTTAGGTTTAAGAGTTGATTGATTCCCCCCACCTTCCCTGAACCACATTACAGAGCTCTCTAGTACTGTCTTGCTCTGTGATGCGGAGTTTAGGCAAAGGCTGTCTAAGCTAGGTTGTGTTATAAGGAGACAAAGAATACTTTCTGAGTAGGATAAATAGTCTAGAAGTAGTTAACTTTTCCTGAAAGACAAGAAATCTGTAGAATGTGAATAAGTTCAGCCTTCTGTGAAAGTGAGCTTGTCTGTTGGGTTTCTCCAGAGGAGTTATAAAAATTTTCAGCATTCTTAGTAAGACAAAGGCAGCCCCCACATTTGGGCTGTAGCTCAGGATATGTCTGTCTAGATATCCTGCCTCCATATTAAATTAACATGCCCAAAAAGAAACTGATCATTTTCACCCAAACATGGTTTTCTGCTTTGTGCATCTATGATCATGACATCACCATCCTCCCGTTCATCAGACTATACCAGAAACAACTCTTTTCCTAATCTAAGGAGTATTCAAGTCCCCATTTCTGGTGTTCTCTGGTGTGCCACATCTCTCCTTTGTTTTCTGTTTGCATTTCCTTTTCCCTAGTTCAAGTCTCACTTCCCCTCCCTGCCTTCGAACTGATTCCAGGCTTTTCTCCTATTAGGCCACCTTTCAAGCAACTGACTGAGTGACGTTAAAGCAGAGCTCTCGTCTTGGTCTTGATCCCCAAACTGGCTGCAGCTCCCATTGCCCTTCTGAAGTGAGGATAAACTCCTCTGTCCTGGCATCGTTTACTGTGGATGAGCTCCAGCTTACCTCTCCAGCCCAGTCTCCTGTTTCTTTGCTATATGCACCCTGTGTTCTAGCCCAACTGAGCTGTTCACTTACTGTTTACTGAATATCTCCATGCCCTGGGCTGAGCTTTCTTTGCCCCAGATGCCTGTGTCCTGTAACCTTTCCCCTCCTTCATTTTGTGTGTGTTCAAGTCCTCTACAGTTCAGATCTCATTCTCTGAGTCCAAGAATATTCTGTTCCCCTCAATTCCATGTGCTACATTTGTACTTTCCATTTTCCTTACATTATGATGTTTGTATACAAGCTATATTTTCCCTTGTAAGAGTGCACATTCTCTGTGAATTGGATATAACCAGATGGAAAACCTATACCATGTTCTTGGACAGAAAGACTTAACATTATAAAACTGACACTTACCTCAAAATTAATAAATTCAATGTAAGATATTTTAAAAAAACCCATAAAAGTACTAACATTTTGAAACCTTTTGTAGGGGCAAAGAAAATCAAATCTAAACTGAAAAAATAAAAGAAGAAATAAAAAAACTAGAAACAAAGGGCATACACACAAATAAGGATAATCATTTTAAAACTGAATTTTAACTATGCTAGTTGTCTTTGAATGATTTCTGTAATGCATTGTTGAGAAGAAAACAAGATGGAAAATAGTGCTTATGATATAATACCCCCTTATTAAAAAACAAACAATAACAAGAACCTTCCTCCATAAATGTGCATGTATGCATTGTATGAGCAGAGACTTTGATGCTAATAAAGCTTAAACTTGAGATACTCTCTACTTGCAAGGGCCCCTTTTAAGGTCCTATACTTAATTTTGTGTTCATAATTTTGTATTATTTTCTTAAAGTAGGCCCTCAAGTTAAGTACATTTCAGATACCCCCAAATTTGGATCTCTGCCCCATGTATATGAGCTTGGAGCAGTTTATGACAAAATATGACTTCAAATAAAGGAGATATTGGGGGTGGGAGATGGAGAGGAAGAAGCGGAGCAAATATCACAATATGCAGAGAAACTAGTTGATGTTTTCTTATTCCTTCATTTTTTTGGTTTAGCTTTTATGGTAGTGTTGAGGGCTAGCTGAAAAAGCTATTGAAAAACCTGAAGCAGACAGTGAAATTTCATTCTTGCAAACCAACCAACCGAAGAAACAAAATATGGTAAGAATGTGGTCAAACCTTTCCCTGTAAGCAACCACCATCACTACCACCACCCAGGTAATGGGAAAGGAGCAGTCAGTTGGTGAACATTTGAAGTTTTCTGTCAAGTAAACTTCCTTTTTGAGAATGGTATATCCTATCTATCTTAAAACCTTTAAAATAAAAAATTACAAATAGAAGTATTGCTTGCCAGGTGGTAGGCGTTGCATAAATGTTTGTTTAATAAATAGAAATAAAGAAATAACTGCCTTCCAAACTATCTCTTGGCCCAAACACTTTCTGTCATTAACTTTTCTCATTATTTTCCCTGCTTTATTGAGTGTGGACATTTGGTAAACCTGTGGAATAGCTCAATTCATATGCTTTATTTGCTCTACAGCAAAGTAGTTTTCAAAGTAAAATTGTATCATATCCACAACAATTTGTGAGACTGTAAATCTTAGGTTCTTGACTTAACTACATTTAGTATATAATACGACTGAAGGAAAAACCTAAACCAGTGAGACTGTATCTCTGTGTGAGATTAAAATAGAATTTTATGAAAAGAATGCTACTTCTAAATGCTGTCAACAACTAGGTCCCACAAAACGTGGGAAATACCTGTTTGATAACGTTTGTAGGTCAACCTCTGCTCATTCTACCAAAGGTTATATCCATCTTCATTCTGTGACTCAAGGAGGTCTAGAGCAGTGCTGTCCAATAGAAATATAATGAGAGGCATATATATTTTTAAAATATTCTAGTAGCCATATTTAAAAACAGTAAAAAGAAACAAGTGGAATGAATTTTAATATTATATTTTATTTAACTTAACCTAGTATATCCAAAATACCATTTCAACATATAGTTATTATAAAAATTACTGAGGAATTTTAACTTTTTTTTAAAAAAATTGAGTCTTTGACATACAGTGTGTAGTTTACACATAGCAAATATCAATTTGGAGAAGACACATTTGAAGTGCTCATTAGCCACATGTGGGCTAGAGTGCAGATTTTGCAAGAAGGACAGTCTTGACAATGCACTATTGAAGTCCATCAGTATGAAATGAAGCCCAGGATAAGCAGAATAGGTTTTATCTCCAAGTATGTGGTGATCTAATTGTTTACATGAGAGTTAATTTTAAGGCCCTGTCATATTTAATATGCTTTTGCTTTATTTTCCCCATGATTTGCAAATGGCCCACTGTAGTAGCTTCTGATGAACAACAGAGGTTGGCTTCGATCTTGGAAAACTGGTTCCAAAATGGGGTCTGTCAGGTCCTTTTCCAAGCTGTTGTGGATCTGTGCATTCCTTATATTTGCAATGATCCATATAGATATAATTCTGGTAGCTATGCTGTGAAGGATTGGTAAAGTAACTTCAAGATGGTGGTCCAAAAATTTCCACTGCAAATCAATGTTAAAACAGTTTGGTACTTCTAGAGAAGCTGAACTGTAAGTTTCGTAAGGTGTTCTCAGAGAACATGAGAACTTAGAGAGTAGCTATTCCATTGGAATCTAGCCATTGATCAATTCACTTGAAATATAGAAACAAACCTTTTGCTTTAGGGAAAAACAATGAAATAGAAATAACTTGAATATTCAGTCAAATCATGTACCCGTATATATCCTCATATACTCTCCAGTAGTAAAGCTTAAAAGTTAGTGCTAATGTAGTACTAATGTATTCTGTTTGTAAGACCCTGAAGAGTCCATATGCAGAGTGTGTCTTCAGTTAGCTTTTCTCTCTTCTCTTCTGGGGAACAGACCTTACCAAACAAGATCTTGCTTAAAGGACACACATCATTAATGTTGCTATTCTTAAGCAGTCATTATTCCTCAAAGGCAATTTGAGCTTGTGTCTGTCGTTCATTATTTTAGTTGTTGCTGAGGGGCTTTCCCACTTTTTACCAGAGGCCTTTCCATTTTCGATGATGTCCTTATGTCGGCAAATGTAGACGAAATCAACAGAAAAATATGAAGGCAGTCTTATCCTGTAGGACGACCCTGTTCTTAGTGGGAGAAAAATGAAATGCAGAAACACAGCTTCCGTGGTAACACTTGGGGATGTCTTACCACTGTATATTACCCCGTCCAGACATGTGGACCATGCAGTGTCAACGTGCTGCCTTATATACTTTTTTTTTTTTGGTGAGGGGAGATAGAGCTTAAAATAATCATTTAGCTCCTACTTCAAAAACTTTGAAAATAACTTTTAACAAATAAATTGACTTCTTTCATTGAACTATTTTATATTTACTATTATCCTTTTTTTCATAAAACATTGCATTTTTTTGTGGAAAAAAATGCTTTCTGTGACGTTGTCTTTGTCAGAATGAGGCTATTTTTCAGTATAATAAGGTATTATTTTCTTGACCCTATGTTTTTACATGCTGCCATACTTGGGCCTCCTCTTTATTACTGGCTACCTGATTTATACTGCATGCCTGAACATAAGAGGAGAGTTACTGCACAGGGCTTTCTTTTGTTTTTCTTATCATGGCACTTGTAGAAAATGATCATATTTGCTGAATGACCTGTGATAATACCTCGCAGCTGTTGGCAACTGGCCTGGAGACTCTGGCTGCCCCAGTCCCTGCCCAGGCAGTTCCATTCTTCCGCACTGGTTGGGAAAATTTATTTTACAGAAATAATGGTGTGCAGACTAACTTTTGTTATTATAAGTCAAGAAGTCACATTACATTCTCAAATTTATAATTTTCAGATATCTGTTAAGTGCCTTCTATATGATCGCTATGTATAGCAGTTCCGTTTTTTTTTCCCAGAAGTCTATCTATAATTTCATGTTCTTGTGATTTGCTATCAAGAATACATATATTCTTGTGCCTTATTCTGCAGAAGTTACAGGCATATCTTGGCGATATTGTGGGTTTGGTTCTAGATTACCCCAATAAAATGAATATTGCAGTAAAGAGAGTCACATGAATTTTTTCTTTTTCCAGTGCATATAAAAGTTATGTTTACACAATACTGTAGTCTGCTAAGTATACAGTAGCATTATGTCCACCAATACAATGTACATACTATACTTCAAAATTATTCTGGCTGAAAAATGCTGACCATCATCTGAGTCTTTAGCGAGTCATAATCTTTTTGCTGGTGGAGGGTTTTGCGTCAGTGTTGATGGCTGCTGATTGATGAGGGTGGTAGTTACTGAAGGTTTGGGTGGCTGTGGAAATTTCTTAAAATAAGACGGTAGTGAGGTATGTCACATCTATGGACTCTTCCTTTCATGGAAGATTTTTCTGTTGCATGCAATGTTGTTTGATATTTTACCTACAGTAGAACTTATTTCAAAATTGGAGGCAGTCCTCTCAAACCCTGCTGCTGTTTTATCAACTACGTTTATGTAATATTCTAAATTTTTTGTGTCATTTCAACAATATTCACAGCATCTTTACCAGAAGAAGGTGCCATCTCAAGAAACCACTTTCTTTGCTTATCCATAAGAAGCAACTCCTCATCTCTTAAAGTTTTATCATGAGATTGCAGCAATTCAGTCACATCTTCAGGCTCCACTTCGAAGTCTGGTTCTTTCATTGTTTCCACCCCATCTATAGTTACTTCATCCCTCCAATGAAGTCTTGAGCTCCCCAAAGTCATCCACGCCAATTGGAATCAACTTCTTCCAATCTCTTGTTCATGTTGATATTTTGACCTCTTCCCATGAATCATGAATGTACTTAATGGCATATAGAATGATGAATCCTTTCTAGAAGGTTTTTTTTTTCTTTTCCCAGAGGGTTTTCAATTTACTTTGCCCAGATCCATTAGAGGAATCACTATCTATGGTAGCAATAGCCTTACAAAATGTATTTCTTACGTAATAAGACTTGGAAGTCAAAATTACTCCTTGATCCATGGGCTGCAGAATAGAGGTTGTGTTAGCAGGCATGAAAGCAACATTAATCTCATTGTGCATCTCCATAAGAACTCTTGGATGACCAGGTGCCTTGTCAAGGAGCACTAATATTTTGAAAGGAATCTTTATTTCTGAGCAGTAGGTCTCAACACTGGGCTTAAAACATTCAATAAACTATGTTGTAAGTAGATGTGCTGTCTTCCAGGCTTTGTTGTTCCATTTATAGAGCACAGGTGGGGTAGATTTAGCATAATTTTTAAGGACCTTAAGATTTTAGGAATGGTAAATGAACATTGGCTTTAACTGAAAGTCACTGGCTGCATTAGCACCTAATAAGAGAGTCAGCCTGTCATTTGAAGCTTTGAAGCCAGGCATTGACTTCTTTCTAGCTATTGAAGTTCTAGATAGCATCTTCTTCCAATAGAAGGCTATTTCATCTGTTGTTTAGTATAGCTGCCTTCCTCAATTATCTTAGCTGGATTTTCTAGATAACTTGCTGTGGCTTCTATATGAGCACTTGCTGCTTTACCTTGTACTCTTATGTTATGGAAATGGCTTCTTTCCTTAAACCTTCTGAACCAACCTCAGTAGATTCAGATTTTTTTCCTGCAGCTCCCTCACCCCTCTCAGCCTTCATAGAATTGAAGAGAGTCAGGTCTTTACTGTAGATTAGGTTTTAGTTTAGGGGAATGTTGAAGCCAGTTTGATTTTCTATTCAGACCACTAAAACTTTGTCCATATCAGCAATAAGGCTGTTTTGCTTTCTTATCATCTGTGTGTTCACTGGAGTAGCATTTTTCATTTCCTTCAAAAACTTTTCCTTTGCTTTCACAACTTGACTAACTGGCACAAGAAGCCTAGCTTTCAGTTTATTTCATGCCTTCCTCACTAAGCTTAATTATTCTAGCTTTTGATTTAAAGTGAGAGACCTGCAACTCTACCTTTTACTTGAACACATAGAGGCCTTTGTAGGGTTATTAATTGGCTTAATTTCAGTATTATTATGTCTCAGGGAAAAGGGAGGCCTGAGGGGAGGGAGAGAGATAGGAATGGCCCATTAGTGGAGCAGTCAGAACACAATGTTTGTGGATTAAGTTTGTTGTTTTATATGAGCATTGTTTGTGGCATGCAAAACAATTACAGTGGTAAGGTCACTGGTCACAGATCACCATAACAGATGAAATAATAATGAAAAAGTTTGAATTTTTTTTATAAACTTTTTTATTAATTAAAAAACTTAACAAAAGAACATTAAGATATCATTCCATTCTACATATACAATCAGTAATTCTTAATATTATCACATAGTTGCAATTAAGATATCATTCCATTCTACATATACAATCAGTAATTCTTAATATTATCACATAGTTGCATATTCATCATTTCTTAGAACATTTGCATCGATTTAGAAAAAGAAATAAAAAGACATCAGAAAAAGAAATAAAACGATAATAGAGAAAAAAAGATTATACATACCATATCCCTTACCCCTTGCTTTCATTTATCACT
>PVIY010007356.1:0-82406 GCA_004026745.1 Myrmecophaga tridactyla | reverse complement strand
ACACCGTGCTCTTGCTGTGTGCACTAAGTGAAAGAGTGCACGACACCGTGCTCTTGCTGCGCGTGCACTAAGTGAAAGAGTGCAAGACACCGTGCTCTTGCTGTGTGTACTAAGTGAAAGAGTGCATGACACCGTGCTCTTGCTGTGTGCACTAAGTGAAAGAGTGCACGACACCGTGCTCTTGCTGTGTGTACTAAGTGAAAGAGTGCATGACAACATGCTCTTGCTGTGTGTGCGCTAAGGCCGGCTGTCTCATCTGCTTCAGCACCGGCACTCTGTACCCCGCCATGTGCGCTCTGCCTCTCTGACACCCACATCCCGCAGTGGCAGTGGAGCTCCAGCACCGGGACACTGCCACAGAGAGCAAGAGGCAGCCGGTGGGGGTGGGGGGGTGGGGGTGGTAAGACCAAATCATAATTTGAATTGACAATTCTCATAAGGATTTAGAATTTTTTCTTAGGAAATAAATGTGAAAATTTTCTCCCTTTGAAAGGCAAAATGACAGTCTAAACACGAAAGCATGGACCAAAAGTATGCAAGCTGATCATCAGGACCACAAGCCTCAATTTCATTCCTGAATCTGCAGTGGGGTGTGAGGAGAATCATTTCCACTTCTGTTTTTGACTCCTTACAGTGAGGCTCTTTTATTTCTCTTGTCAGACATTACTTGCCTGACAAAAGAATTCTCCTTTCTGAATAAAGGGACTCAACTTTTTTTTAAACCAGAGTTTCAAAAGGCAGTTTGTGACCCCCCTCCTTTATGATGTAGCAATGGCAATTCCCAAGAGTCTTATTACAAACAGACAAAATATATTAATTTCAAGGCAATTTTGTTTCAACATACTGAATGTAGCCCTCCAATGAAGGAACCACCTGTTTCGGTATACAAAGAAGTGTCACAAGAGTTCAGTTTAGCCAGAAAAGTTAAGCCTAAAGCAATTGCCATTTTAATCTAAAAATTACCTGTGGCTGCTGTTTAGATTGATATTTTGGTGACTCTACTCTGTTTCTTCTTTCAGATGCAACCACCAGATTAGGAAATTCTTCAACATCCTAAGTAAACCACATACACCGTTAAGTCTTTATTAATCACAAGAATGCAAATATACCCAAGTGCAATCTTTTTATTGCTCATATTGTCTCTTTAATAAGCTCCCAGAAAAATTCTGAAAAAGGTAATAAAACAGCCCAAACACACAAAAATAAAAGCTTTCACTTTAACTCTTAGAAGGTTACAGAACTAAAGACTACAGCACTCATATCACTATCCCAGCAACTTGTAATTTAAAAGGAAGATTTACAATGATAAAGTTCTTGGGGATGGAGGGACAGTGCTTCCAAGGGTCTTGGTATATTTGCGGAATTAACCTTAACTACCTTGGCATACAAATATTCAGATACCTATTCTTTAACCATGTTTACCATCGAGAAATCATCAAATCTAGATTCAGTAAATATAGGCATTCTGTAATATGTACTGAACCCAGACTAGAAAGCAGAATATGGAAGAAAAAGGCAACGCGCCTGCTAGAAAACTATTTTTAAATCATTTAAAAATATTTCATGTTGCCTTTGTCAATACCTTAGGTGCCCTGGAGAAGAGTTATGTGAGAAATAAGGAACAGAAAACATCATGAATTACTCACTGGCCCAAGGCATGATGCTCTGCCCTGGTCATCTATCTTCACACACACACAACATAGCTCTTTTCAGCTGGATGGTCCCAGAGCCGGGACGGCCTCCTGGCTTTGTGGGAATGCCTCAGGTGGATTATGAGCTAAATGCTTGGGCAGCCACTCTGGGAAACTTCTCTTCCTGCACAAGGTGCCACATTGCCTCCGTCTGGTATGGCAGCATAAAGAGAGGAACCAAGCCCAGGAGAACGACGTGGTCAGAACCTAAATGACCTTTTCAGGACTGGGATGTACTTGGAATAACATGGTATAGACATCAATTTAAAAAGATCTTTTGGAAGTTTATGAAATTCTCTGGACTGGGAACCACAATGGATCTATGGTATTCGAAACTTCTCTCTATAGTGAATCAAAAGGAACCCCTGCAAAAGCCAGCATTCTAAAGCAAAGGGGGGGGGGAGCAGGTAAAAAGGATTCTGAGGTGTAAATATTAGTAACACAGTAAACCAATAAATTCTGATACAAGTAGTCTTGTCTCTTGACCATTCATTCACTCATTCATTCAAATCTTTATTGGCCTGCTATAAGACAGGCCCCATGCTGTAAAGCAAAAACAAAGATGTGAAGAAAATGGGTTATTACTATTTTCTTAAGCACTGGGAAAATGCTTGTAAAAGAAAACATTGGAGATTTTCCCTTAGGAAACCAATATGAACCCATGTTTCTATTAAGAAAGAAACATTATATCATACAAGGCAAATAATAAATATAAATGTACTTCAATCCTTGGTGGCTCTTGAACTGTCAGGATTTCATATTTTGATTTGGACTTTTCTTTCTTTTTCTTATTCTTTCTTGAGGCTTCATTTTGTTCAGGGTCGCCACCTTGTGATGCCTTGGTCTGTAATAAAAAGCAAAGGAAAAAGGCCTGGGTTGTTAGGATATTTAAATAGAATATTTTAATTCCATTATCAAAGCAAAGTTAAGGATTCAAGTTGTATAACATGGTAATTTTATTCAGAAATAGGTTTCTCATTCTTTATTTTCCATATAGCCAATACTCAATAGAATGATTCTGAATGAAACAAACTATTAAAATAGTCACTACATCCAATTTGATTTTGAAAACTGGTAGATCTGGGAACAACCCAGTTTCAGCTTGAGGAGTCCCTTCTGTTAATGAGTCAACCAATACCTACTTCAATTCCTTCGTAAGTCCTGTTCCTATCGCCTCAGGCCAAGGGCTCCCAAACCTGACTGCACATCAGACGCACCCATGGACTGTTAAAACCGACATCCCCCTGGGTTCTCCACAGACATGCTGAATTTGGCCTCACCCCTCCCACATTTGGTTTGCCTCAGCCTCCAAGCCATTCTTCATCCTCAGGTCAGTCAGGGCCTTTGAGTTTACATTCACACCTGGACAGCTCTTCCCCAGGATGGGCTAGGCCTGTTTCTTCCATTCTTTCAGTCCTAAGCTGAACACCTTGGGACCTTGGTGTTTTGGCACCAGACCAAGTAGACTGCTTTCCAACCCAGAGACTAAAATGCCTAAAAGAGCCTGGGATAGTGGTAACAGGATATGGAAAGGTGTGAGGCTCCACCACCAGCCAGCCACACTGTGTCTATGAACAGAAGGAAGGACCTTACACCTGCACAGACTGCTACTCTTCAAATATATGTTCTAAGCTGCGATGAACAAGGTACAAATCTGACTTCACTAAAACCTCTATCATTCTATCTTCTGTTAATCAACTGATCATAAAAACACAATATTTATGCAGGATGGTGGATGATATTTTTGGATATCAAACAGTCCTCACACTCAGAAAGATGAAAAACCTAAAATAATGTATCTGCACACAAAGACAAAAAATTCTGAAATGCTACCTTATAATAAAAAATAAACTGCAATTAACCAAGAATTAGTAACATAGACCAGATTATCAGAAAATGTGGAATTCAAATTATTTGGTTGCCAGTACCTTAAAAGGTATAAACAATTTAAATTTAACTAAGAGAAGACTGAAGACAAAAAAAGATGCAGCAAGTTCATACTCCAGGGTATGAGCTTATGCCAGGATCTCTCATTTAAAGAATTCAAAATGGTTCACAAATATTTTAAGATCAAAGGTCTAAAATGCATATTCTCACTCATGCAAAAGCTACCACTTCCATTTCTTGACAGACATCCTATTTTTTTTCAAGGTGCAAGTATAACTAACTCAGTACAGATTATAGCATAAAATGAAACACTTTCAGCGTTAGGATTTGAGGGGAGAAAAAAGGACTCTCTAAAGGTACAGAAGATCAACATAAACAAGTAGTAATGCTTACCTTTTTAGTAAGGTTAGCATTATGTTTCTCCTTGTTGTAGGAAGGACTGGAAGATAAAACTTCAGAAGATGATGCTCTAACGTTTTTGGAATCTGCTGATGAAGTAACTGTCTTTAGGTTTATCATGGAAGTAACATTTTTAGGGGGTGGTGACAGTTCTGTAGATAATGTCTGCCGAACAACATAACCCATTGGTGTCCAAGATAACTCTGCTCAAAGATAACCAGAATTGTTGAACAATCTCAATAGTAAAACAAAAATCCCTTAGTTACACAAACATGCTTTATGTGAGGTTAATTACTCGAAGCATAATTAAATTTGGGCTAGAGTTCAAAACATTCCCCTGGAATCTACAGTATTCACTAAATTTGTTTATCTTCTTGGCACATGCATGTTGAATTTGCTCCCTTAACTGACTTTCACAGAAACTGGTGTTTTAACTTGGGGTTGGGTGGGTAGGTTAGACAGACCAACAATAGTTTCATTTAAAAACAACAACAACCCACGATTACATCTACATGGCAAACACACAGAATTAATGAGCTAAAGATCATATTTTGACTCTGTTAACTTTGGTGTGTACTGATCACATCAGAAGTCAAAGATCACTAGATTTCAGCTACCGCAATAACTGGTAAGTTATTTCATTGTAGAACACAGGTAAGTACAGCAATACTACCTCTTAGGTGCTCATGAAACTCCACATACAGACAAAACAAAAGGATAATGATATCAGCAGGGAGAGCTCAGGAAGCTGAACACCTGTCAGAAGCTTCTCATCAATACAGAGCTATGCCTCTTTAGGGTAGCAGCTAGAGGAGGAGTCTGAATGAACCACACATGTATCAAAACATAAGACAGCAAAAGAAATGAACCTGTGGATAAATATGGAATCATTTTTAAGGACAAGCTACTATATAAATTTAAAAGCAGGATCTAATCAATTTTCTGTCTGAACATTTTAATTCTTAGCTGGGACAGGATACAGTCAGAGTATAGTCCGAGGTCCCCAAGACCTTTTCATGGGGTCCATGAAGTCAAAACTCTTTTCATTCACAATAATAATAATGTCATTTGTCTTCTCCACTCTCATTCTCTCATGCCTGTACAGTGAAGTGTTCCAGAGGCGGAAGGATATGGAGTAAAACAGACCGAATATGGGGGTAGACCTACTTGAAGGAAATGAGAGATGCAAGATGTAAACAAGGCTGCTCTCTTTACTACATTTTTTTTTTGTATTTTGGAAAATCAGTGATGTTTATGTTAATATGTAACGGGGTTTTGTTATTTTTAAATGAAATGATAAAAAATTAAAAATTTCTCAGATTTAACGAACTAGGATAAATATTTTCAATATAACCAAAAACAAAACAAAAAAACAAATAGAAGTTATTTGGGGCTCTCCATTTTCAAGAGTGTTAAAGGATCCTGAGACCAAAAATGTAAGAGGCACTGGTATAGGTAATATTGAAGGGACTTCACAAAGTTTCTCTCTTAATTGTACAAATATTTCATTTAGAATTACTTAAGCACCAATGTGGGGCTCATTTATTACTTTGATTTTCACATTAATTTTGATGTTTAAGTATTATATTCTTTGGAAATTATCAACAACTTACCAGTGCCTTAAAGGTTTCAAAACAAAAACACTTCAATTTGAGCTCTTTAAGAGTTAAAAGCAAACAGAAAATATATGACTGAAATTTTAAAATAATATTTTGTGGCCTCTCTTACCTCTTGTGCATGAAGGGGAACTGGCAGCAGTATTAACAGTTAAAGGTTCAGTTGGATTTTTATTCTTCACCACTATTTCACCCTAAAAAGCAAGCCAGTTATTTTCTTACAATTTGAAATTAAGAGTAATCATTTTAAAAAGTTTTCCTTACCAGTCTCAAAATTTGTAAAATATATACTAATTAAAATTTTCAAATACACATAGAATGCAAAAAGTTGAATGACTTCCTCTCAAATATCACTCCCTAGTGAAAAAAATAGCCACTGCCTACAGCTTAGTATCCTTCTCTTTCTTTGCCTTTGATATAAATGTATATACATCATTTTCATATGGATCACAATAATTGGGTCATAACAAGTGCAGATTTTAAAAAATTTGTTAACATTTTACAAACAATTCTTCACATCAGCAGAGATGTGCCCACATGATTCTTTCAAAGCTGCAGAATATCCCAATATAAATGTGAAGGCCATCATTTACTCTGTCCAACTACCAAGGTTCAAAGAATCCATTAGAGGGCGGGCCACAGTGGCTCAGCAGGCAGAGTTCTCGCCTGCCATGCCGGAAACCCGGGTTCAATTCCCGGTGCTTGCCCATGCAAAAAGGAAAAATCCAATAGAACGTCTACAAGTATGCCAAATATAAACCTAATACATGTCCCCTTTCCTAAAAATGGAATGCTGCTTCACATGTTGAACTTTAGGTATATGATGATACTGTTTGGGGGTGGGTGGTAGGGAGGTGTGAGGGCATTAGAACAGACACACCAAAACAGCACTAGAGGTCAAAGTAAGTTGATACATTTAACTCTGAACCCATTAAGGAGACAATGGATTCAAAATAATGTTTAAAGCTAATATGCTTCACAAATTCATCCATTTGCTATTTCATTATACCTTGAGTCAAGTAATAAAAAATAAAATTAAATAACAGTTGGTTCTTTCGGTAAATATAACTTTTATGCTCACCAAGCCAGAGAAAAACTAGAAACCACTTACCTGTTCAAGAATGGCTATATAAATTAGAGTATATTAATATGAAAAATTCTATGCAAGTAACATTTTCAAAAATATTTAAAGACATGCCAAAAAAGTTTATTTTAATTCAAATATATCTGGACATGTATATAATCCCAAACTGAGAAGACCCTCCCGCTACAAACAACTATAACACATATACATATGTGTGTGTGTGTATGTGTGTGTGTGTGTATATATATATGTAAAACACTAGGTATCAAATATAGGTTTTCTTTTTATCTTACAATTTATAACCAGTTACATTTTCTTTATTTTTTACTTAATTTCTGTGTTTACAGATAGTACTAATATAAACAGGAAAAAAGTTTCTTTTGGAAGGAAAATAAAAAAGAAAAGACAATTTAAAAAAAGAGTAAATATACAATACGGCAATCAGTATGGTAAATCTTACCTGCAAATACTCATATTTAATGTCTGACCCTGATATAAAGCATCAGGCTCTCTCTCACCCACCCCACTCGTGTCCCCTCTACCCATGGCTCCCAGAGTAACCTGGATTCGTGGCTCGCATGAACTCGCAATTATGTGGAGCTCCATGACTGTTCAACTAGCTCATGCATTGCATGAAGGCAGGCAAATATCTGCCAAATCGAACCGTGATTTTAAAAAATTCATCAGCTCCACTTTTCATCTGAACAGCTATTTAACAGGAAAGAAGATGATTTCTAACAATGTAAAGGTCAATGCATGTGAAATATTCTACAATGGTACACCTTATATTATCTTATTCCTGGCCTTCATACTGGAATGGACCCCACTTCGCCCTTTAGCAGGAATTTGTGAGAAACTACTTTAAGGACTACTAATCTAGTGCTCATTTTTCCCTGGAAGTCTCAAATCACACTTTTCAAGAAGAGGCCTTGAGATTTGGCGGACTAAACATAAGAGACTAAATGTTTACTGGAGTTTAATTGGAATGCACTTTCTTCAATTAACTTGCTGTATCATTATGGACAAGAGAGATGGAAAGAAAAGGCCTGGAAATTTCAGAATTCATACAATGTAGTTTTAAATATTACTATTTTGCACACACACAAAAATCCTTTTCTTGGTTCTGGAGAAAGTGCTATAGGAATGTAACAATAGAAGTGGCATGTTCAAAATGAACTGTAAGTATAGCTGGACTTTTGCTAGAATCTTTTCCTACTGATATATTACAACACCTTTTAGTTACTGGATAAAAAAATATATATGTATTAGGCAACTCTTTTAAAAGAACAGTTGCAGCCTCTTTATAAATGACTCAAACAGCAGAAAAGATCATCTGACTGTACCACTGGAGACCTGTCCCCTACTTCGTTCTCCCCAGCTCCAAGGATGGTACAATCTGCATTAGAGCTTTATGTGTAATGTAGTGACAGTAATGATTTAACTGAAAAGGTGTATACAGAAGCAGAAAAACCAAAAGAGAAAGAACAAATCCCAACTAACCTCTGATAATGCTGCAGGTGGTTTTACTACCTCTCCTAAAAGAGAAATGTCAGTTGTAGTGGAGCGTAAAGGGCCCCATTTGGGTTGCTTTGTTATCTCTGCTCTATCACTGTTCTTTGCACCCTGCAGTTCAGGAAAATCCAACCTGGTAAACTCAAACTCAGGCTTCGAGGTAGATCCATTTTTTTCAATGACTCTGTATTTCCTGTCTGTTCGTTTATGATAACCATCTGCAATTACAGAATTAAATACAGGTGTGAAAATTTAGATTTCATTTGAAGAATCTGACTCAAGCTTAAACAGTAGAGTAGAAAGTATATTACTACTTATGCAACAACAGGTTGTCAAAACAGCCAAACTTTTGTTGGATTTCTTAACTGTCTTTGTAACTGCACAACATTTAAATAAATAGAAGTATAAATCACTCTGATTGGGCCACCATGCAGAAAGACTAAAAGGCAATGTAAATTTTAATAGTAATTCTAAAGTTAACATAACTTTTAATTCTAAAGCCAATGACCTTAATATAGGAAATCTGTATTTTATGCATGCTTTTTCTGTAAATCTACAACTTCTCTAATAACACACAAACATAAAATAAAGTTAATGACCTTATCTTCATAATCAGCTGGACATTTTAATTACTCTTAATATACATTTTGAAGTTTTATATATTTAAAGAGACTCTAGTGACTTGCCTTTAAGCAAACAAACTGTCCATAGCTCTGTTTTTTGGGAACAGAGTGGAATTAAACTTGTCAACTTTTCCCCATCTTTCTCTTTTAAATGCAAATGAATGATACATGCTGTAATACCATAAAACCCTGTATTTAATTAGAAAGCCAGGGCTGTCACAGTTAACTGTTAAACTTTTCTTTCACATTTCCACACATCAGACTGCTTGAGTGATGTTAATGAAAACAGAAAGATTTATATACTGAGAAATACAAATGACACATGTAAATAAACAGGTAGACCATTCTCAATGCATGACCACGAAGGCTTTAAGTCATTATATAAATAGGGGATGTCTGTGACCACATTCTACTAATCAATAATTTATTAAAAAAAAAAAGTAAGACAACATGTAGAATCACAAGATTTCAGTCAGGGACTGAAACAGTCATTTTCAAGTCCAGTGCAGACACAGCTACTATATGATTTCTCCATAAAAGTGTAATGTCACAGGTTTTTTATTACTTAGGATGAGATTTAAACCAGAGTCAATTTCTCCCACCTATTAAAAGGTGCCCCTGGAGAATACCAGAGAAACATTTTGGGAATGAACATGGTCAAATACAGTCTACAGGATATGATTCTGATTTGCTATGCTCTCTGTAAGCCAGGGCACATCGCAGGAAGCTGAAGACCTCCGCGCCGCCCTCTTTCAGGTCTGACCTCTCCGGGAGGTCCACGTGAGCAGGACTACAGAATCCGCCCGTACAAAGAACAGCACTTTTCTGTGGTGGGCAGTCGAGGCTAACACGATACTGTAAAGTTTTTTGTTTTCACCTGATTTCAAACTATTTTCAGCATGAATGGAAATATGATGGGAACCTTTAGCAGATTTTATGTCAGATGATATAGTTCCATCAACCCTCTTAGTGTCAAATTTTTGCTCATCGCAGGTTTTTTTTTCTTCATATGTTTTTTTCTGTAGGAAAGATGAAAAAGGAACATGTAACAAGAGTACCAACCATAAAAAAGGTTTAACATTGTAAATTTATAAGTATTCACAATTCAGCCATTTAAAAAAAGGTTAGACTGAATGAATTCTTTAAAATCCATGAAAAAGATAAGCAATGCTTTCATCATGCAAGAATTTGCCAATTCTTTACATTTTAAATGCTAAAACAATCAAATTAAGGACACAACAAAAAACATAGAATCTACTAACCTTAAACAGACTTTTAGTTTCTTGCGGGAAAGGGCTCATGCGCTCAATTCGGGGCTTGGCAGTTTGAAAAGCTGGGTAGCAATTAGGTCGGTTATAATCATACTGGGAGCCAGGCACTGAACAAACATTTTGTGACGACTCAAGGGTATAAGGAGAATAGGTGTACGGATGAATAGTTATATCAGAAGATAAATACTGAGGTGGAAAAGTTGAAGCTCCAAAGGCCAGATCTTCAGTATATATTTTCTGTCTAAATAAAAAGCGTAAATTCCAGTTGCAAATCATAAACCAAGCAGCTTATCAGTTTGTAATAAAATAAAGTTTTAAATGTGTTTTTGCAGTCATTCATTCTAACAATGAAACAGTCCTTGAATATTTCTTTCTTAATCTGCAAAGAAATATGCTGACCTTCTTATATTTTTTGATTTATGAACTAATGAAGGTCCATGACAGGACTGTGTTACAACAGACATCAATTCAGCCTGAAGATACTTCAGCATCTTTTCACTCTCATTCTCTAAAATATCTGGGAAAGCTTTTCTCAGCTCCCCATTTTCTGGACAAAATGGCCAGAAAGCCACTAGTATCAGCTGAGGGTGCTTTTATGCCCCCCTCCTCCCCAACTACCCAAATCTAATCATCGCCTCAACAATCTGAAGCCTGCCTCCCTGGGGCCTCCAGGCTCCTGCAGACCATCTTTGCCAATTCCTTCCCTGCTCCAAGTGCCCCACAGCCATGGCAGAGCCACCAAGGGGACACTGCACAGAACGGTGGCCCTAGAACTACATATCTGACAAGACAGACACCCTCTTGAAAACTGGGTCGGCCTCAATTTGTTCAAGAAAGTGGACTAAACCAAAATATATTTTGAAATTAATTTTTTTAGCTAATTTGGTATCTTGCTGGAGGTTTTAATAATTTTCCAAAGAAAGATGAATGACAAAATGCCATGCAAATGAGTTCTAAATAGCTACAAATATCAATGTTTTTATAGTTATGCATGAAACCCCCACAAAATAAGCACCAGCAGATGCTTCTGTGAATTCCCTGAGTTGAAATTTTTCTTATAACAAATCAATGAAGTACCAAAGTATACTGAAAGGCTGGAAAATCTAAATTAATTATGAAATATCGGAGGTTCAAATTGTTTGGCTGTCATGGGTCACAGTATTAGAAATGATATCTCTAATCTAGTGCAAGGAAGAGACTACAGTGAATAAGAAATGGGGTCAATAGGATAGGTTACCCTTTAACATATTAACAAATTAATGAGGATGTTTACCATTCTGTTACTTCTACTCAGTTCTTAATCATATAATGCCTTGTACCATCACTTTTTAATTCTGGGATATTCTGTAATAAATTTAAATCTTATAAAATCTTTCATTTATAGGCAACTGACTCTAGCAATAAAATATTCCTAAATAAAAGCCTAACAAAACCCTTGCATTGGCCTTTTTCTGTCGCTACTGAACATATGGCCTATGGCTGCTCTATAGATGTGCCAAAAAATAGTTCTTTGAATAGAAGAAGGAGATTCAAAGGCTTTGACCCATTCCAGAGATGCTAAATGGCGGGAATTCCTGTTTTATTTTGTTAGTTGTTCAAGAAATCTAATAGGGGACAGGTTTCAGGTGAAGGTCAATATGCTGGTCTTCACAAGAGAAGATGGGCTGAGAGTAGAAAATATGAAGAAGAATATTCCAAGCACCACTCCCCACCCCAAAAAGGAGAAATGACCAAACAAAATGGGATTTAGCTAAAAAAGAAAGGAAACATAGGGGTCAGAAGCAGTTTTGAAGACTAATGTGGTTTAGGAAGTTTTTATTTGAGTCAGGAGGCCTTGATTTTGGCCCTGGCTCTGTCACGATCTAGTATCGAACCAGCCATGTAGGCTTCTGTCCCTCAGTGGGCCTTCTTCCTCTGCAAATCTGATATTGCTTCTTTCTAGTCAATGTACACACAATTACATGCAGAGAACAACACACAATAGAAAATATAAGAGGCAGGCAACAGCACCTTTTGCGGGTAAAACTGGCTTGTCTGGAAAATCCAACTGTCATTAACTCCCCAGATGACTTTTAACTATACAGCCACTGATAATCTTCTTCACATCACCTTCTCATTCTGGCCCCATCTCCCACAATATTGGTAGCACGTTTCCTAACTTGTATAACACCTACCCATCTCTCTACTGCTTTATTTCTACTGGTTCCTTTCACTACCTAACGTCTAAGTCTCTCATCTTTACAAGTTTTCTGGGTCTGACACCTTGATCACAATTCACTAGCCTGCATTTTCAACCCCCACACTCTCCTTGTTCTCACCCACTTTCCAATAGCTTCTCCTCTGTCTCTTTTAAAGGCACCATGGCCTCCGCATCTCCCTCTCTTGATGGTCAGGCTCAGTGTGAGTCTGAACATCTCATCTTTATGCTCAGAATTTCATACATACACTTCCAATCCCCCACTTCTGCCAGTTCCAGATCTCTACCTCTAATTCACAGGTTATTTTTACTTAATATTCCACTTTTTCCAAGTTTGACATTTAGAAGTCCAAAACTTAACATTTGTTGCCCAAACCAGCTCCACTTCAAGTTTTTGTTCTCATAAATGACCCTATAAGACCCCCCAACTCCCTGCCAACCTCACAGATTGTGGCAAGCATGATGGAAATCAAGGATGCAATACTCAAAGTGCACACATCTATACAGTATGTTTACTACAGGACTTGTCACAAAAGGATGTACTATGAGGATCAACAAAGTCACAGCCCTTAGTGACTGATCACAATCAGATTGGAGAACGCTATAACATCTTATAGGTCCAAAACCATGATGGACAATCATGGAGGCCTTTCCATTTTTCTTCTGTATTTTTCTCCTCTATTTTCAGTGCCTAGAATCCATTTAAAACCTTCAAGCCCCTCCACCTTAAAAGTCCAACCAGAAAGTAGAATTATGATCTTACCTAAAATACCACCAAAAGTTTCCTATTTCCCACCCCAGCAAACCTAAACTTTTCACCTATACTATGCAGGCTTTCAATGTAGAAATGCTTTGACCCCGACAATCTAACATTATTTCCCTACTGTTAACTAACACATCTTGTACCTGGCCTTTTCAGCCAACCCAGTGTCCATCCAAGGAATAGCTGCTCCTTCACCCAATCCAAGTGACCTGAAACGTGCAACTCAAAAGCTCACCCATACGCTATTTTGTAGTGCTAGACTATGCGGCTAATTGTTCTCATAGCTAATAGGTGCCTTTTGAAGTCAGTGTTTTTTTGAAATGTCCAGAGCATATTACAAGGAAAATACTCAACAAATTCTCTCAAACCACGACAACAGGCTGGGGAAATACAATGAAGCTAAGGTCAAAAGAACTGAATGCTAATTTTGGTTCTGATGTTACCTACTTGAATGACTCTGGACAAAACTTTCTACCCTGTTTCTCACTGACAAAATAAGAATTACAACTCCCTGCCAACCTCAGATTGTGGCAAGCATGATGGAAATGAAAGGATACAATACTCAAAGAACACACATCATATTTACATGTTTACAGCATGTGTACTACAGGATTTGTCGCAAAAGGATGTATGATGTACTAAGATGATCAACAAGTCGCTGCCCTTGGTCAACACTCAGAACAGAAAGCTTACTTTGTTGGTACAGCCTTCTATTTACATTTTGTTCATAACACCAGTACATGGTCAGTACTTTTCAAACATGGCAAATTCTAAACTAGGATATTTCTATTGGTATTTGCCTTGTCCATTTTGGGAGTGCATGGCACATTTCTTTTAACTTCAAGTCTATATGAGAATGACAAAAAGATGAGTAGAGCCCATGAGATAACAATTTTTCCCTTAGCATCTATTGTATTTTTCATACACTGTAGTAGCCTTCAATAATCAATTCTGAATGCATAGGTGAAATATATTTGTATGCACTGCTTAAGCTACCAGAGCTGGACATATTCTGCAAAAGGTTACCACACCTTCTCTAAGCGAAGGAAGGGAATGATGACAGGCTGGTGTGGAATGGAACAAGTAGGAAAGAATAAATACATTTATTATGGCAAATATAGTTTTCACTATAGTAGGAGACCTCCATTCATATGAAATGTGAACAGAACAATGTAATTTCTAATCTATATTACAAATGATTAATCAATTCTAAATTAGGAAATGTCTCAGTATTTCATTCCCACTTTAAAGGTTCTTTTTTTTTTCTAACCTTTCCACTAGGTTTAATACCTACTTTATCCTTAATTGATTTTGTTTGACCAGGCAGGATTATTGTAAGCCTTTCTTTTCCTTGGTGATAAGCAATTAAAAGAAAAACAAAATCAAAGCTAAAAAAGGGTAAGGTGTTGAGAAACTTAATTTTTAATTTCAGAACAGACAGTCTTTGGATTCACTGATTAATCCTGATCCACATTACTGCCAAAATACTGCCTTAGCCATATGAACGTCTTCCACCTTTATTTTGGCTAACTGGAATCCGATCCTGTACGTGGCTCAGAATTCTTATCACTGTGTGAGATATATTTTGTATTTTATTATGTGAGTCTCCCAAGGAAAGGAACAACCCAAACGAGACCCATGCCAATCTCCCTTTTGCAAAGAAATTATAGTGGCAAATTAGGATATTTCTACCAAAGAACTTGGACACATATAGGAGGAGATCAATTTTTGGTTAAAAATACAAATTTAAATATTTCTTACATACATCAGCAAACTCAAAGATTTTTTCATCTACTCTAAGTAGCATTTTTATCAACATAATTCTAGAATATATGTAATGTATAAACTGCTTACAATCACACTGAGGAGGTTCACAATAAAGGAAAACAAGTTTAAACCACGTCAGAGGAATGTAAAGTAAAAGAACTCTTACACAAGCTTTGAAACTATACAATTAAATGAAGGGTCAACAATTATTTTTCTAAATTCAGGTAATAGTGGAAGCCATTTTGTAAATACCTGGAGAACAAATTTCCAGAAGAAAAATAAAGCTTAAGGTAAAACCTAAGTCTTCTTTCAACTCAAGTTAGTAAGAATTTAAAATCAAAACTTTAAAAACCCATCTCTATAGGACATATCTAACACATCTGGTTGAAAGCAAAAACCAGCAATTTCCAAAGAATTGGCCACGTGAAGAGTCCATAATGACTAGTTTCCACTGCTCTCCTAGGAAGATTTTTAACGTTAAACCTTGAAAATGTAGAGCATTTATTTTGTTCCTTCCATAGTAATTTCCTCTCCTGTTAGATACGTGAATTTTTAAAATATGCATGATCTATTTTACACACAAATGAACCCTGAAACTGCATTTCCTACAAATAAATGAAATGCAGTCTCTGTATTTTCTTTGTCCAAAATAAGAGAATGAGTATGGAGAAAAAAAGACTGCTGTTAACTTCAGTTTTTGAATCATGACACAATTAAGTTGTGCTACTGGCTCAGACCCTTAGCTGAGGATCATTTTCTCTAGCAACTAGGAAGAACTTTAAAGTGTCAGCTGCAACATGCTTGGAAGCCTCACCACCCTCAAAATCCATGAAATAAAGACCCCCTCAGTAAGGCATGACATTTAGAAAGATACATACTCAGTCACTGGTAGTTCCTGTACAAATGGATAGTATGTGGCTGCACAGCTAGGAAAGACACATGCTTCTGAGGACTCTGACCATGCCATATTTAATCCAGCAAATTTGGGGACAAACGGTTTGACATCTGCTGATAACTTGATGCCCTGAGGGAAAAAAGGGGTTTTTGGCTACAAACATTCTGAGATCAACCAAATGTAAACAAAAAAACCCAGAAGTGTTCAGTTTTAACAGCCCCCAGAGGTGTTAATTCTGGTTTTGTCGTTTAAAACGTCTAACAAAGACAAATTTGCTAACAAATACCCGATGCTCTTTTATTAGAAAAAGTACTCTTTGAAATATTAAGTGAAAATTAAGAACAACAAATTTTTAATGGAAGTAAAATGTAACCCATTTTATATAGTGAGGTCCATAACTGACAATGTTTCCTTAGTTTTAAACTTAGAATAATGGATTTTTATCTCTCTCAGCTTTGGTAAGGGGTAACAGAGAACCTTAGAACTGCTGCAATCAAATATAAGCGTGGAATGCTAACTGTAGCACTCAAAACATATTGTAGAAGCTTATTTCCTTTAAATTTCTCAAAAGAATTATACAAAATTTGCTTTTTACTCAGTGAAGCACTGAGTCTCGTTCCGTTGAAAAGCTAAAACATGCTTTGCTAGAAAACCATCCAGTCGCCATGAGCCCATGGAATCTGATACAAATCTATTTTAATTTTTACATACGTAGTATGAGATTGGTTTGTACAATTTTATAACTACGAGGTTTTTGTTTGTTTGTTTAGAGTTTAAAACTAATAATGCATGCAACTGCAGGGCTGTATCTAACGGTTACGTTGAGTATATAGAGCAGATACTTTTCACGTTTAAAAAAGCCTACGTTGTTTACAAACAAGCTCCGCCTTCCTAAGCGCACTGAACTTGAACAGTTTCATACCCTGGTGATGTGGAAACCCGGCAGTCGATGACCTCTCCGACATCATTACATTTGACGGTTTTAAATGCCGAGAGATGTATGCAGCGCCAAGGGTGGGCAAGTTGACCTGCGGATGCCCGAAGGCCGCGCTCTGACGCACGGCGGCATCATCACTCAGGTCCACGCCCGCCGGCGGCCGGGGAGGGAGGACCGGGTTCCTGCAGGGCCGTCACCAACCCACGAAGACCCAAGGACCCCCGACCCTTCGTCCGCCCGCGACCGGGGGAACTCGGGCGCCAAATGGGGTTAAGGCCACGAAGAGAACGAACCTCGACCCTCGAGGGACATGAAAAGGGAACCGCGGACTGCTGGCCACCCTGTCTACCTGCGGCGGCTCTGGCAGACGCTGGCGGCCCTTACCTCGCCTTCGGGCTCCCGTGGTCCCTCCGACGCCATGGCAGGCGGCCTGGAAAAGGCCCTGGCGTGGGAAGCAACGCAGCCGCCCCGTCGGCTGACCGGGCGGGCAACACAATGTTTCTCCTTCCGGCTTTTCCGCCTTCGCTGGGGACGCCAGGAAGTGCGTCACAGAAACGCGACCGAGCCCGCCCCTCTGCCTGCCGGAAATGTGTGTTGGTGTAGTGGGACGGTCCTGGGTTGTGCCTATGGGTTTAGCTTTCTTTGGCCCGGCTTGAGGATTTCCCATGTGCTCTAAAATCTGAATAGGGGGAGCAAGGTGATGAGAAGGGCTTCTCCTTGTGACCCTTCGGTTCGTTTGTAGACCTCTTAGCTGCCGCCTATGCATATATTGAAGGGAGCCTAATAGCTATCCTTAAGTGTTGGAGTGTAAAAGGAAAATCAAGCAAAGGCAGCAGCGATTAGAAACGCAGGATTTGGACAAGCCAGGTTAACAGGCAGTTTTCTAGTCACCTTGGCAAGGTTCTAGCTTAAGAGATTTTAAGGGCAGGCGGCTCCTTGGAAAGTGTCCCGGAACAGCCTGTCTGTAGCGACCTCCAGCAGTCAGGTGAAGTCTTCTTACCCTGTGCAGAGGCCCCTGAAGCTACCTCACCCCACAGGCATGCATTTCCTCAAGGAATTGCACAAACTGTTAAGTCCTAGCCAAATATACTAGTACCTTAAACTTGCACAAACCTAAAGCAGGTTGGTGATGACATACAGAAAATAACTTCATAATTGCTCAGCAGTTCCTTTCAATAAGAAATATGCTAGAACAAGTGGGCAGTCAGGAGATGGGAAATAAGAATGGTTTTTGTGGGTGGGAAAAAAAACCCCCACAGGTTTAGTTTACACGAGCACAGAATGTGTTAAGTACTATGAAAAGTGCTAGAACACACGAGTTGGTAAGATTAACTATTTGAAGAAAAGTACAGGAAAAGGTTGTGGGGTGAATTTCAATAAATTGGTGCAGGGGCAGAGATCAAAGAGGATTTGCCTCTTGCTTCCTGGCTTGGAAAAAAGAGCTGAATTGAAAGAAGAGAAATGGTTTGCCTGAAATGTAGGCCGTGAAAGGACAAGAAGTTAATTAGGTAGAAAATCCTAGACTGGACACAAAATTGTAGAGCACTCTCCTCTCCTCTTGCAAATACAGCTCCAGGTATTTTTCAGATTGAAAATCATCAGGGAATGCAGCTCCATTTCTTTTTCAAGCTTCTGTAACGCTTAGACCTGCCCAACTCTCTAGAACAGGGTAAAGAGAGAGGACAGAAATCTTTGTTGTAAATTGAGATGGGGCCTGTCACCCCTCCTTCTCGATCCCTGGGTACAGTATTAATTTTTATTGGTCCACCCTGGAATGCAATGAAGTTTACATAATTCTGGCTTTTCTGATGGGTTGTTACCCTGGACTTTCCGGACCCTAGGCTGCTGCTCATTACCACTTTTAATAGTCACCGTGTCCATTCCGTGTAAGGCATTCCTTTAAGAGATAGGAGACAAAAACTAGGGGGAATCTTACTTTTCTCCAGCATAGTAATCAGTTAAGATAAATAGCCTGTGTCTGCACTTACCTGTAAAATTCCCTAAAAAGGCAATTCCAGATGTTTTGCAGATTAAAAATATGTTTGGCAAAAGGAAAAATAGGGTTAAGTTGTTTCCTTAAGGCCACTGGTAGGTAGTAGCAGTTCTTAGATAAGTAGAAAAACCTAGGTAAGTATTCAAACCCATTTAACATTTTTATTTCTTTAAAAAAGAAAGTTTATTTCCTCAAGACTAAAATTCTAAAACCAAAATCACAGAACAATCTCAACAGTCACAAATTAACCTTAAGAAAATAAAACTCAGTAACCTCAAACAGAGATAAATGCAACATAAAAACTTTATTAAACAAAAACAGGTAAAGTCAAACAGGCACTTTTAATATTAAAGAGAAAAACTGACTAGAAGAAATTGTATTTTAACACCTTACAATAACCTACTTGCAGTTGCATTTAACTGAGCTCTGTTGCTGTGAAGAATACAGCTCATGCACAGGTATGGATGAATGATTTGTACATTTTTCAAGTATTCACTGAATACTACCATATATACACATATACATTAAATTTGAAAACGATTTAATTGACGACGCCCAGATATGCTTCATTTTTGTTGGTCTTTTGGAAGAGGTCGTCTAAAGAGAAGAATATGTGGTTCTGTGGAAAGAAAAGGTTTTATTTCATTTTAATATAATATTGCTAATTTTCATTCACTCAATAAAAATTCCAATTCTCAATTGAACCAGAATAAAATAACTTAAATCTAATGGTCAATTAAAGTTGCTTTATTGGGTTGACTTAACTGGTTTGAGGCACTTGAAATGACAATCATCGTCAAAGGTAAACAGAAGAAAACAACCTGACAAAAACATTTCCTGAGTTTTGGCTTTATCCACCCTGGAGAAAAAAAGACTAGAGAGGATACTCTGGGGAGAATGGTTCCTACCCTTAAGGATCCCAATTCGAGTGAAAAGTAAAGAGAAATAATTATCTCTTTATGAGGAAAAGACGTATGATTCAAATCAGTTACCTATGCAGAAGAGTCAACTGTGGATCTCACACTAATGCACATCAAAAATTAGCTTGTAAAAAATGAAGCTCCAGAGGGGCCACTCCATAGACTGTTTGACTAGATAGGGCCCAAGAATCTACCTTAAGTTCCTCAGTTCCTTTTCTATTATCTAGAGAAAGACCCTTTAAACTCTGATTAGGTGTCCTAATCCCAATAAAGTTATGAATCATTTAGCATTTTTAAGGATGTTTTTCTTCAACAAAAATAGACACAAAATAGCTTTAGTTCTACCTAATTCAACTTCTACAGCATGGCAATTTTGTTCAAAGCATTATGAATCCATTAAATAAGACTTACTAATAATCCCAAAGTAAAATTTAACCCCACAAAAAGTTTAGTCTACAAGTATTTAATACCTGTAAAACCAAACGTTTTGAGCATAATAACATAAGCATTCATATGCATATCAGACAGCGTACTTGAGTGCACATGCTGTGATCTCATTTAACTTTAATGTTATAGGTTAACATCATCTCTTCACCTAGCCCTTATATCAAGAGTTAGACAGCTTTCAGATAACCTGCTGTGCAATTGCAAATCTAAGGCTACTTCAGAATTGTTAAATGTTATTTTCTCTTCATCTCTGGGAGTTTTAGCAAGTAGCAAAACTAGAGGCCAAAAGGAAAACACAAATCACTTCAAAATAGATCAGTTTCTGTGTGCTGAAATTGTCTTAAATTTAGTTTTAATTGACAGAATATCAGAATTTTAGACACACAACAGTGAAATACTTTTGTATACTATTAACAGTGACATACATTTTAATGTAAGTGGTCTATTTTTTTAATTAAATAATGTTGTGGTTTTTTTTGCTGGTAGAATAATGTATTTCTTTTACCCCTGTGGTATTTTATTTACTATAAAACTGTAACCTCTCCAGGGAGAAAGGATCATACCAACGCAGCCATTTCCCAAATATTAAACTCATCAACACACACTTTGGGGTATCACCAAATGTCCAAGTTACTAAATAAATAAACAATAATAAGCACTACTATTTTAATCTGACTGCACTTTACTAAATATCAAAGCTCACCTGGCTCATGAATCATGTAATGAACCCAGCCAAGACTCTGCTGGACACCAAGTCTCCTCCACTCTTCTTCAGACATTAGATGAGTTTTGGGTACTTGCTTGGAAAGTTCTCTGGGTAACATGACATGCCTGTTAAAAGGTACAACCAAGTGTTAGTACTCTATGTAAATATGCCTCTCTCACAATTATGGCCACTTTATACATGCATCTTGTGAGATATTTAAAAACTTGAGTATTGTCTTCAATAGGATAACACCTTTTCCCCCCAATAGAGACTGATTGCTAATTATTTTCATCTTCTTCAGGAATAGAACCCCTAAATCTAAGTTGGCACATAGCTGCCCCCAACATCCCAGCCTCCCTTATAGCTAGCTCTGGCCACATGAATAAATCCTGGCCAATAGGATAAAAGCAGAAACCATGCAACTATGGAAAGAATATTCAAAGGGAAAAACATGCCCATCTCTTTTCTTTCTTTTTCCTGTTGGCTAGGATGCAGACTGGTGTGGTCAGGGAGCTAGAGCAGCAATTTAGGACGACAGAATCAATAGTAAATTGAGCACAGGAAAACACTTGAGGTAAGGAGCCTTGGGCTATTACATAGCATTTTCTATAACTAAAAAAAAAAATTCAGTTTACACCATTACTCAACCCTATAGATCTGTAGTACGTATAAGTTCCTAGTTGCTTTATACATCAAGCACAAAATTAAAACTGACAAAAACCCAAAATATTAATTACACATATACATGTACCCTTCTACTTCACACAGATCTTCAATTTTCCAACCTCTATCCAAAACTGTGTCTTTATTCAAGTTCTTTAGGCGGGCATGCAATAATTCTTCAATGTCAAACCATCAAAATACGTACAATAGTAGCTTAATAAAATTCTCAACAAAATCTGTATCTTCCTCTAAATAACCATAAAAAGATACAAATAAAAATCACAACTTCTAGACCCATTTTTATACAGAGCCATCTGTAACTTCCCCACAAAATTTGATCAGTTAAGAAAAAAGATATATGTAAGATGGACGGGGATGAGAGGTTCAATCTGGGACACATTTTCTGCCACAAGAGAAAAACTGAACCCAAACCCATAAGCACCAAGTTGTCATCAAGTGAAACTAACCAGCCACAGACTAAAATTTAAGCACCATTATTTACATGGCAGAAATAAACCAGCAATCCTATTAATGTTGCTAGACCGCAGCAAGGCCAGCAACTTAAATAATACTATCACAGTCCCTAAAATTTTCACCAATTACAGTAAACCACATGATGACTTTTAGCAATACCTACCTGCTACCCAACTTGTGTTTGGACGCTGTTTTAACATCTACTTTTAAAGGCATTACAAGTCATTTGTCAAATTATCTTTTATCTTCTACAATAATTGTTGATTAGTCTCAGAGAAATTTAATGCTAATTAGTTTTTGTACCCCTTTCCCTTTTCTTTTGATTTTGCAAAGAACTGGATATATGAATGATACACACTTTAGAAAAAAGTTACAAATCACCCTACTTTCCCCAAAAAACATTAACAGCATCTCCACCAAAGTTTGCAAATGAGGAAAAAAAATTTAAGTACCTTCAAGCTCACACGGGAGTCTATATTTTACTGCAATGGAAACTTAAGGAATTTCCAAAATTCAACATTTCAGTACCATGGGCTTGTTATGGGGGAAGGGAGGAGATATAAAAAGAACTTAGGAGCTAGTAAGGTAATACCACAAAATGTAGTTAGGCTAAGGGCAGACAGCTAGTTGTAGATAGGATTTTTTTTGAAGTAGTAATACAAAGCTTTTATGAACTTAAATCCATACATTGTCAG
Source organism: Myrmecophaga tridactyla (assembly GCA_004026745.1). Lineage (NCBI taxonomy): Eukaryota > Metazoa > Chordata > Mammalia > Pilosa > Myrmecophagidae > Myrmecophaga > Myrmecophaga tridactyla. Next base: position 59,866 of record PVIY010007356.1, on the reverse strand, counting down.
TATTTGTTTCTTCAACAGAATTAAGACTTTAAGGTTTACTTACAGAAGAACCTAAGCACCAGTAAAAGGAATAGGAAATGATTTTAAGTTTGCAATTACAGAAAATCAAAGAAAGATGTAGGTAACTGCATACTGGCAAAAAAAAAAAAACAAATAAAAACCTGCCAGCCTGTCAAGTTTATACTATACTGTGCCTCTGTACATAAACCATCTTAGAATCATGTCCTGGTGGTTTATTAGCATAGATTTCCCTTTAAACATATTTCTGGAGTTTAATTACTACATTCGGTTCCATAATGGTTAAGTAAGCTTGCTCAATAAAGACTGGGTACTAAGTCAGATCTAATTTATACTGGATTGGAATAAATGACTTAAGATTATGACAGAACTTTCTTCTGTACATTACTATTCATAAACTATCTAGTAAATTGGACCAAAATTGAGAAACAGTCTAGTTTATTTAAGTGCATATAATGATTAATATATTAAACCTTAAGAATGAAACTACGGCTAGCAGAAGTCCGGAAAAGTATCAGTCTAATTTTAGTACTGTATGGTATTAAGAAACTCATATAGGTCTATATAAATCCTTATCCTAAACACCTAAAGCCAGTCATGCTTCAGAAGTAACTGGTGTCCAAATCTTTGAAAGGTATTGCAGTTTACATATTGGATAATTATTGGACATCCCGCTGGGCTTGGGTCGAATATCCCCTAGTTGAACCTTACTACTTCTTTAGTGAAATGTATGAATACACTGAGAAAAAATGGTTTGTAGACAAATGCGTTTGGCCAAGTTCACCAAAACGTGTTTTCACAAATTTCTGAATTTCTGAATTGTGGACTTGTGCCAAAGCCACAGAAATCTAATTATGCCAGCATACTACAGGATTAGAACTGTGAAGTACGTAATTACCAAAACAGAGATGATCTACTTGAAATTTATCTGTAGCCTGAAGAACACCTGAGATTTTTCTAGCTAGAACTAGGCACCAATGCACACATTACGAATTCGCAATCTTCTGAAGGTAGGAGTCCATGATGGTTTTTTTTAAAGCGAGGCCATCCACTGTTACGTCCTTTCTTCCGCATATCGCATGCTTGGAAACCTACCCGAAGAGGGCAGCACAGACGGAAAAAGCCACTTTCCTCAGCCGAGGGTGCGTCGTGGGGCTGCACCCTCCCACAGCTGGCAGCTTCCCAGGATGCAACCCTCGGGCTCCCACCCAGTGGGACAAAGGCTCCACCGGCCGTGGAAGCCCAGCCCCAACTAAGTTTCTCACATACAATAAAGTCAGTCAGTTTTAAAGCCTTTTCTTCCCCACGTCACAATTCAGTGTGCTAGCTAATATATGTCCCAGTGCGTAACTTTTTTTCTCCGGAAAAAAATGCCGAAAACCCACTCAAATACTCAATTTACCTTAAAAGGAAAGCCCTTCAGCAGTAGCCTCAAATTATGACTTACGTTAACGCATAAATGCCTAAGTCACCAAAATCAAATTAGCATTTAAAATTGAAATTAGCAATTCAAATTGGATTTGAAAATTGGCCCAGTATGTAAGCTTACTTAGGCGAGATTCTCGCTCAAGAGAAGCTTAGTAGTACACTAACTTCAAAATCCAAAAACAGGGGAACAATTTAAAGTTATTTCCTGTGTTTCTCCGACTACGTTAACAGACCCCAAATTACCATCCCAAATTAGTAAACGTTTCACTGCTCCCGGGAGTGGCAGGCAGCGCGAACTGGTTTCTACAAGACTGGTCTGCTCCGTTACCAGTTCTTACAAACTCCTGTGAAAAGGAAAGCCGGGCCAGGTCCGCGCCCGGGGCGCCCCGGCAGTTTTTCAGTGAATCTCGGCGGCGTGACTAAGGGACACCGCGACCCCGGTCACTCAACACCCGCCAATGGCGAGCTAAGACAGGTTGCAGCGGTCCACCCAGTCGTCGCCGAGGACACCCGGCTACTTTTCCGAAGGGGCACTGGGGTCTCCACGCCCGTAACCAGGGGCGCAAGTTTTACTCAGGGCAGCAACGCCGCCCGGCCAGAAGAGACAGGAACAAAGAACCAAAGAGAACCCGGTGCAGCAAACAAGCCCAGCCGGAGCGGGAACCGGAGGCTGCCTCCCGGCCGCCGCTCGACCCCGGCCCGCCCTGAACCACCCCCCCACTCCGATTTCCGGGCTCCAGACCCGCCCCGGTGCAGGCCGCCCCGCCCCGCCCCCACCCGGAGCCAGCGCCCGACGCCCGGCGCTGAGGGAGCGGGACCCCGGGAAGGAGGCACTCCTCAAGGGCCCCTCAGGCAGTACCGCCACCCCGGGGCTGCTCACCGGTACTCGTAATGCTCGTCAAAGTACTTGTCCGAGTAATAGATCTGCTTATGGGCCATTCTGCCGGCAGCACAGCGGGGCGGGGAGAGCCAAAAGCGCGAGCAGGTACAGGACGTCTGGACCCACCGAGGGAAACGACACAACTGCGCCCAACCGACCGCAGGCCGAACGATCCGGATTTGAATCCGACAGCCCGCAGCTGATTGGATGACAGTGCCGACCAATCACCTGACGCGCAAACTGCTGGAACGCCGAAGCTGACTGGCAGCCTATCGTTGTCTCCCTCCGAGGGGAAGGTTTCCAGGATTAACCAATCAGAGGCTTGTTGCGAAGCTACCTGCAGGAAGAAAGCGATGATGGGCACGGCGTGGGGGCTAGGAGTGCCCTCACGGGCAGGGGCGTGGTTAGGAAGGGTGGAGCGGGATGTTAAGTGCCGCAGAGCGCGTGCGCAGAAATTTAGAATGTTCCAGTGCAGGGGAGCCGTTGGGGCCGACAGACCCGAGGGGGGAGGTCAAGATATCGCGAGGTTTGGTGAGACTGGGGGCGTGACTGGAGCATAGGGCGTGGCGTGGCGTGGTTGGATTAGAGCTTGCCAGATCCGGAACCCGGGCTGGGCGAATTTGGCTACTGCGGGGCCAGAAGTCGTGTAGGCACGTGGGGGTTGTAGCTGCTCTTAGCACGGGCTGGTTTTCCCTAGTCTGGTTCCCGGTTCCCTCGTCGTATCGGGCTGCTGTGGGAGCCGGCGGGGCGCGTGGGCTGAAGGAGCCGCTCGTCGTGGGCGGAGAAGGCGTCCGTCGCGCGGCCGCGAGGATGGCCCGAGTGACCGCAGCCGAGTCTGCTGGCGGCGGCCGGTGCTCCGCGGGGAGCGCTGCCGCGATGCCAACAGTCTCGGGTCCGGCTGGCCGTTGATCGGGCCTTGTCATGCCGCTGTGTTCCGTTTATCATTCCAGGGGTAGTTACTGATGCGGGTTTTTTTGGTGCCTGGCGTACGGGACAACAGTGTATTAACAGTTTTAATACTGCCCGTGCCCCTTAACCCCGTAAACACACGTCCAGAAATTTGTCCGAGAAGCTAATCAAAGACTCCCGTGACGATTTCTGTGAAAGGGTGGGTTTTGTGGAAATAAAGGTAATCTAACCGAAGGTCTGAAAACAGGCGAATACAAATCATGGAAAATTTGAGAGAATAAAATATTCTGCAACTGTCAAAAATCTGGTTTTTGAAGACTAGCAAATGGGCAGTTTCAGGATGATTTTATGATATTTTTCGCTCTAATAAGGTATTAGCAGTCTATTGGTAGGACACCACAGCTGCATACCGGAATACTGTAGTCATTCGTTTGTCTCGCTGCCATTCAAATGGTTTGGAAGTATTCTGATTTGGAAAGATACTTCTGCGTTAGGTTTAAAAATGTGCGATGCCAAATAATTTGCACACTTGGATAACACTTTTATAAATATACATATGTATGCATACTTTTCCACGTGCATGGGGAAAACCGTGAAAAGGATACTTAATAATGCTTACTACTGGGTAATGAAATTAAAAGTGATTTAAAAAATTTTTTTTTTTTAATTTGCATATGGGCAGGAGGCACCAGGGATCGAACTCCAGAGCTCCAGCACGGCAGGTCGGAGCTCTGCTTGCTGAGCCACGGCAGCCGCCCAATTTTTAAAATTTTTAAAAATACAGGCACACGTAGAAGAAAGTTACTGAAAGAAAATGTGTCGAAAGGTAAACTGATTCTTTATAGATGACAGAAGTGATCTCTTCCATATTTTCCAAAACGAACATTTGTCATTTTTGTATTAAATTCAGCTTTATTCAAAAGTTAGTTCCAGCACAGTACTAAGAGCATAAATGTGTGCCCACTGCCTCCCTCACACACACACAATTGGCTCTTCATCTTTCAGTCTCAGTTTAAAGATCACCTCCTCAGAAAGGTCTTTCGTAATCATCTATCTAGAGGAAACTTCTTGCTTTACACATTGTTCTCTGTCTATAGAATCCTGTGAGTTTCCTTCCCAGTATTCATCACACTTTGTAAATGCATATTTGCTTAGCTATTGTTTGTCCCCCTCTCTGTGCTATAGTAATATTCTCCAGGAAACCAATGGAGAGAACATATCTGGTTTGTTCTCCAGTCTACTAGCACGTAGCAGAGTCCGCTGGACATGGTGAGGCATTTTAGCATAATATAATCTAAAAATTAGGCATAGTAATGTACTGTGAAGATAAAGGAATAAATAGACTTATGAGAGATGGATAAGAAAAGTGCTAACTTTCTGCCAGAACCTAGAAAAGCCTTCTAGGAGACATTTTTTTTTTTTGTAGTGTGTGAAGAATAACATATATATACAGAAAACTGATAAATTCCAAAGTTCAATTGAACAAATATAAAGCAAATTTCAAAGTATGGTATGGGTTACAGTTCCATAATTTCAGGCATTTCCCTCTGTCCATTCCAATACACGAGAAACCAAAAGAAACATCTACGTGATGATTCAGCAGTGACAGTCACTTGTTCAATTCTAACCTCTCTGCCACACCTCCTCCTTCTCATTTGATCCTTCTCTCAATCTTCAGGAATAGTTGGGCAATGACCATTCTAACTTCATGTTGAAAAGGGATGTAGACATTATGGGGGAGGGTGATGTTTTATGGTTGCTGTTCTGGGAGAGACTGGTACCTCTAAGTTTCAGGGCTTATCTGGCCTTTGTTCCTAAATCAGGAGGTTTTAAGTTTCTGGAAAATAAGTAAAGCTTTTATAGAGTCTTAGATAGAGCCTTGGGTTTTCTTTAAGACTTTCAGTAAAGGTGTTGGTTGTGGCTTGACCTACCGTGGCAATTTTCAATATCTGGCAGAAGCTTGCCTAAGAGTAACCTCCAGAATGACCACTTGACTCTATTTGAAATCTCTTAGCCACTGAAACCTTGTTTTGTTACATTTCTTTGCCCCCCTTTGGTCGTAAAGACATTCTCAATCTCACAATGCCAGTGCCAGGCTCATCCCTGGGAGTCATGTCCCACGTAGCCAGGGAGACTTATATCCCTGAAAGTCATGTCCCATGTAGGGGGGGCAGGGTAATGAGTTTATTTGCAGAGTTTGGCTTAGAGAGAGAGAGAGGCCACATCTGAGTTAAAAAGAGATTTTCTGGGGGTGACTCTTAGGTGTGTTTATAAGTAGGCTTAGCTTTACCATTACAGAAATCAGTTTCATAAGAGCCAACCTCAAGATCAAGGACTTGGCTTATTAAATTGGGAGACCCCAATGCTTGAGAGAATATCAGGAATTTCCCAGGTAGAGAAGTTTAATGGTTCCATACCGTTTCTCAAGTCCCTCAAGGGGCTTTGCAAATACTTTTTTGGTTATCTGCCCCAATTGCATTGAACTATACTGAATCCTCAGATCTCATTCCCTATTCTTGGCTCCATGTATTTGCGTTGTTTAAATAAACTGGCCAGACAGGTTAAGTTAGAGAGTGTACTACAGAAAATTTAACTTTTGAACAAAATAAGTATCTCTTCCTTTGGTCTCACACGGAAGTTGAAGTTTACTTTAGTCACAACCAGATCAGCTTTATTCATATCTGTAATTGAAGTCTGATCTCTTTTTCATCTTCTTTAACAGTTGCTGTATGGAGTAATGATGACTTCCAGAGCTCCAAAACTCTAACTCTGAGTTCTTAGGTGTCACACAGGTACCCATAGATCCAGGGAACTACCAGGTATACACAGAAAAGCACAGCATCTCAGCATTTAGAAATAACACCTAAACTTAGGAATAAATGTGACTACTGTAAGAGCTTACAATCTAGGCTCTGATTTTCATATAAGCATTTTCTAAAGGAGACCGTACAATATTTGTCCTCCTGTTTCTGGGTTATTATACTCAACATAATGCCCTCAAATTTCATTCACCTTGTTGCATGCCTACAACTTCATTCCTTTCTATAGCTGCCCATTATTTCATCATATGTATACATCACAGCTTGTCCTTCTGCTCATCACTGGATGAACCTTTCAGCTACCTCCATCCATTGACTATCATGAATAATGCCACTGTGATGGTTAGGTTCTGGTGTCAACTTGGCCAAGAGATGATGCCCAGTTGTTTGGTTAAGCAAACAATGGCCTGCCTATTGCTGCAAGGTTATTTCATGGCTGGTTGATGACCAGAAGGCTTGTGTATTAAATCATCAGTCAGTCGATTGCATCTGTGGCTAATTACATCTGCAATTAACTTTGTGGGCATGTCTCCTACAATAAAATAATCCAATCAGATGAAGGCTTTTAAGGAAGAAGGAGAGAGACTCTCACTGCTTCTTTAGCCAATGAGCCTCTCCTATGGAGTTCTTCCAGACCCTTCAGTGGAGCTGGCAGCCTTACGGCCTGCCCTCTGGATTTTGGACTCTTCCATTCCCATGATTGTGTGAGACACCTTTATAAATCTCATGTTTACAAATATCTGCTTGTTGGTTCTGCTTCTCTAGAGAACCCTGACTAATACAGGTTACAGTCACCTTAAAGATCAGGGTGCAAATATCTATTTGTGTCCCTACTTTCAGTTCTTCTGAGTCTATTCAAAGTAACCCTATGGCCTAATCCTTTGGTGACACTGTCTTTATCCTCCTGTGGATCCACTAATTTACCCTCCAGAGGGGCTGGGCCATTCTACTGCCCTACCAGTGTTGAATAGCTATACCTCTCCTTCCACATCTTCATAAGCACTTGTATCTTTCTGTTTATTTATTGAATCTGCAGGTTTTGCTGAGTTATATTCACATACCATATATTCTATCCAAAGTATACAGTGTCTCACAGTATCTTCACTTAGTGTACAATACTCTTCACTCTCAGTTTTAGACAATTTTTATTGCTTCAAGGAGAAAAAACAGAAATACACAGCCACATGCAAAAAGAAAACCTCAAACACCCCAAATCCCTTGTCTTACCCACCCCAATTATTTACCCCTAGAATTGGTAGGGTATTAAGTATTGCTGTTTAACATAGTTCATAGCATGCAATAGATCATTTTTACCGTATACCACTCTATTATTAATTCTTTGTGCAAGTGTCAGACACTTGAAGTAGTTCATGCAAGAACTTATTGATATTTGTAGTGTTAATCAGTGAAATACATGACTGTAGGTAACTCCTTTCAATTATATTCACCTTCAGTAGGCACTATGACTTTTATAATGCCAATAACAAACTACCATCACCTCTATCCATTCCCAGACCTCATTAACAAATCTGTACATATCAGGTAACTGGTCCCCCTTCTCTAGCTTCTGTTTATCTCTAGCTTCCCTATATTCTACATTTTAAGACTCTGAGTTTACATTTTCCTGGTGGTTCATGTTAGTGAAATTGTATGTTATCAGTCCTGTGTCTGGCTCATTTCACTCAGCATTATGTCCTCAAGTTTCATTCACATTGTTGCATAATTCAAGACCTCATTCCTTCTTACTGCTGCATAATAGTCCATTTTATATACTTCACATTTTGTTTATCCACTCATCTATTGATGGAAACTTGGATTGTTTCCATCTTTTGGCAACTGTGAATAGAGTCGCTGTGAACATGGGTGTGCAAATGTTTGTTCGTGTCCCTGCTTTCAGCTCTTCTGGGTATATACTGAGTAGCAGATTTGGTGGGTCATAGGGCAACTTGATATTTAGTTTTCTGAGGAATTGTCAAACTGTCTTCCACAGTGGCTATACCATTTTACATTCCCACCAGCAGTGAATAAGTGTTCCATTTTCTCCACATCCTTTCCAACATTTGTGTTTTCCTGATTGTTTAATAGCAGCCATACTTGAAGGTGTGAGATGATATCTCACCGTGGTTTTGATATGCATTTCCCTTTTAGCTAATGAAGATGAGTACATTTTCATGTACTTTTTATCTATTCGTATTTCCTCTTCAGAAAAATTTCTATTCATATCTTTTACCCATTTTATAATTGGGTTGTTTGTCCTTTTCTTGTTGAGTTGTAGGATTTCTTTACTAGTACTGAATATCAAACCCTTAACAGATAGACGGTTTCCAAATATTTTCTCCCATTGAGTTGGCTGCCACTTCACCTTTTTGACAAAGTGCTTGAAGCACAGAAGTGTTCAGTCTTGAAGTGTTCCCATTTGTCTATTTTTTCTTTCATTACTTGTGCTTTGGGTATAAGGTCTGAGACGCTATCTCCTATTACTAGGTCTTGAAGATGTTTCCCTATATTTTTAGGAGCAAGGGTTTTTTTTTGTTTGTTTATTTGTTTGTTTTAGGAGACAGGTTTTTAAGAAGATATATTGTAGAAAATTTCAAACACACAGAAAAGTAGAAAGTATGATCAACTTCCATGTCCCAATCATAATTAGTAGTATTTTGCCAATCTTGTTTTGTTGATTCCCTCTTCTTTCTGTAGAGTATTTTAAAAGAGATTCCCAATATAATGTCATTTCACTATTGAATATTACTTTTGTGTACATCTCTGTACTTATAGCGTACATCTCAAGAAAATTAAAAAAAATTTAGCCATTATATCTTTAATAAACCTATAATTCCTCAATATTCTTTGCAAATTTATATTCAGGTTTCCCTGATTGTTTCATAAATATCTTTTTACAATTGGTTTGTTTGAATCCACATCCAAATTTGCATCTACACGTTGCATTTGTTATTGCCTCTTTCTGGCTCTTTTAATATATAATACTCCCCCACCCACTACCCTTGCCACCTTTTTTTAAAGTACTGATTTATCAGAGAAGTTAGGTGTTTGTCCTGTGGAACATCCCACAGGCTGGATTTGGATTATTGCTTCCTTGTGATGTAATTATTCCATTCCCTGTATTTCATGTAATCTGATATTTAGATCTAGGTTTTTAAAAAAGGAGGGGAAAAACGCTATTTGCCCAAATCTATACAGCTCAGTTTTGAGTACAAGCTGTCTGACTCCAGAGTTAGGCCTCTTAATCACTCTTCTATATGGTTTCTTTGAATTCCACAGCTAGAAAACCAGGAGAGCAAAGGGCCTTTCCAGGAGAGGGACTGGAATTTGTGAAGGCGTCAGGCAGCGTGGTGTCTCCAGAGAACACTGAATTAGTTTGGCTGTGAGTGTAGAGCTCACGGAGAAGAACATGGTGGGGGGTGAACATGGGAAGGTGGATGTAGTGCACCTCAAAGAGGTCCACGTTCTGATCCCTGGAACCTGTGACAATGTTACCTTACGTAGTGGTATGGGTTGAATTGTGTTCCCATCGTTTAACCTGACCCATTTTACTCATTTCATGGTATTTATTTGAGCAGGCTAGAAAACTAAAACAGTTCCCAATCAATTTTTGTAAATATTGCCCATTTGCTTGGGGAAAAATGTATATTTTTGTTCATATCTTACACATGTTTGCTGGAATTTGTTTTGTCTGCCAGGGCTAACAATGCTGACAACCAAAGAATAAATTCTTTCTCCACTCATAAGTCCACAGGCTCTCCATATTTCCTAAATTCTTTCACAATTGCAAGCAGTGGGTTTTTGATAATTCAGCATCCCAGGGAAGAGGAATGGAAGGGGCTGTTAGGGGCAAGGACTAGTAATTTAATAGTTGAGTTTTTGTAAAATGAGGCCTTTGCTTTAAAAATTCAATTGAAAATTGAAATGGAGAAAATGTAGAGATATTATGTTATATATAAATTTATATAACATAAATGTAATACCCATTAATACTAAATTTAATATGGAAAGATAAATGGGTAAGAAGAGGCAAGAGATTTTTGAAAAAAAATCATGAAAAAGGACTTGATTTGTTTTACCACCTATTAAAAGATTGTGCCAAGTTACCATAATTTTAAAAACAGTGTAGTATTGGCCTAGGAATGAACATGTAAGATCACTGGGAGAGAAATGGATCTTAGTATGCATAGGAGTTAAATCATGATAAAGCAGGCATTTAAAATCACTAAGTAAAGGACGTGTTATTTAATAAATGGTATTTTGAATTGTATGTTTCACTCATTCCACACACAAAGATAAGTTTCATCAAAAAATATGTGGGGAAGGCAGGAGCATATTGAAGGCATGCAAAGAGATTGCTGCAGCTGGAGTAGAAGTGTAATGGGTAATGAGATGAAATTGCCCCAGAGTGAATATGAGACCCTGAACATACGTTTCTTGGATGGGGACAAAAAAAAATTGGCTATATTGGAACATGGAACTCTCTCCCCTAAGCCACATCCCTTTCCTTCTACTTGAGCCCATCAAGGTTGAGACAGACCAGGTTCTGTTATTAAGCCCTTCCTGTGATGTACTACCCAGTAGACTAGCCAACTACACCAGTGAAATTGAGTTCACAGGCCAAAATAACAAGCACACCTGAGGAACACAAATACTTCAAAAGAAAATGTGTAACGGATACCATTGGAAGCACAAGTATTAGAAAGATGGGCCAAGAGTTTAAAGTAAATGTGGTAAGCATATTCAAATAGATCTGAGAAGATACTGGCAATATGATTAAAATAAAAATAAACATAATAGATGAGATAAATAGTAGAATGGATACTACAAAATGAATGGTAGATCAAATTGAAGAACACCCGCAGAAGGAATCACGGGAGGATAAAGAAATAGAAATTTTAAAATATGCCATTCAATTATCTTGGGTATAGGAGGCTTCAGAGATAATGGTTAAATAGAGAAGAAACAAATCCAGAAGATTCTGAAGTGATATGTGAAATAAGAGCGATCGACATATCGGTAAAGATTGTTGTTCTCTAAACAGAAAAGAGCTAAGATCAAAGAAAAGAAAAGGGAAAACATTACAACAATAACCTAGAATTATAATTATGTACAATAACAGTATTATGGAGGGTATGGTGGGTGGGGGGCATACCTAGGAATAATGAGAGTATGTTTAAGTTCTTTTTGTTTTGATAAAGGAAAAATATAACAGAAAATTCAGGGTGGCTTTTTGTTTTGGAAAAAGGTAAGAAAAGATTGAAAAGAAAAAAAACAACTTGAAAAAATCATAAAAATTATCAATAATCACAAATTTAACTCATGTCAAAAGATTGTTAAATGAGATTAAAAAATCAAACTGGTATTTACAAGGGACACACATAAAGAACAAGTTCATGTTACATACTAAAAGGTTCAGCTCATAAAGATGTAAAGATTATAAATATACATGCACTTAATCATCAAGGATATGGAACATTTGAACCACACAAAAAGCTTGTGCCTAATGAACATATATATATTTCTTCATCCAACAATTAGAAAACATACATTGCTCTCAAGCACACATGGAATGTTAAAAAAATATCACATAACTATGCCATAAAACAAGTCTCAAAACTTTTTTTAAGTTTGACAGGTTTTTCTGATTACAACACAAAGTGGAAGTTTCTAAGAAAATGCTAAATTAAACGGTTCACATGTAGTTGAAATTAAAAGAATATATCCTAAATAACTCATTGGGTCAAACAAAATAGAAACCACACTAGAAATTTTAAAATACTAGAACTGAATGAGAATGAAGCTATCACTTATCAATACTTATGAGAGGCAGCAAAAGCAGTACATTGAGGAAAAATTGTAGTTTTAAATACAATAATAGACGTTAATAAGCCAAATATTCTAAGAAAAGATAAAAAAAAACTCCCTGAGTGTAAAGGCAAAAAGATTAAAAATAAAGGTAGAAAATAATGAGTTTGAAAACAAAGATACATAGGGAATAAAAGCAAAACCAATAGCTGATTTTTTGAAAAGACTGACAAAAATGACAAACTTCAGGCAAGATTCAGCAAGAAAATGTATTAGGCAAAAATAAACACTGAATGAGAATGGGGGAAAAGAACTGATAAAACAAGCAGGGATTAAAAAATAGTGAGGCAATACCATTGTCAAGCCTTATGCCAATAACTGTGCAAAAAGATGAAATGGAAAAATATCTAGAAAAATGTTACTTACTGAAACTGGCTCAAAAGCCAAGGAAATTTGAGGTTTCCTGTATCTATTAAATTGAAGCAGTGATTAAACGTCATTTCCCACATCTAGGCTCAATGGTTTTTCAGGGGAGTTTTACCAAGAGTTAATTTTCTAAAAATACTCATTTAATAAACTCTTCCAGAACAGACTAGACAAAGAACACCTCCTCAATTCATTCTGAGACAAGAATAATGTTGATTCAAAAACCAAATAAAAATAGTATGAGAAAGGAAATTGTATATCAATTTCACACATATACACATGAAAATCCTAAATAAAATGTTGAACAATTGAACCCAATTGTATAAAAGATGTACTTTTTAAAAAAAAAAATTTATTATTTTTTTTTAAATACCAAAAAACACCAAACGCAAACATTCCTATTTTGATCATTCTATTCTACATATATAATCAGTAATTCACAATATCATCACATAGTTGCGTATTCATCATGATCATTTCTTGGAACATTTGCATCTATTCAGAAAAAGAAATAAAATGAAAACTAAAAAAAAAAATTTATGCATACCATACCCCTTACCCCTCCTTTTCATTGATCACTAGCATTTCAAACTAAATTTATTTTAACATTTGTTGCCCCTGTTATTTATTTTTATTCCATATGTTCTACTCATCTGTTGACAAGGTAGATAAAAGGAACATCAGACACAAGGTTTTCACAATCAGTCACATTGTGAAAGCTATATCATTATACAGTCATCTTCAGGAAACATGGGTACTGGAGCACAGCTCTACATTTTCAGGCAGTTCCCTCCAGCCTCTCCATTACATCCTGAATAACAAGGTGATATCTATTTAAGAATAACCTCCAGGATAACCTCTTGACTCTGTTTGGAATCTCTCAGCCATTGCCACTTTGTCTCATTTCACTCTTCTCCCTTTTGGTCGAGAAGGTTTTTACAATCCCTTAATGCTGAGTCTCAGCTCATTCTAGGATTCCTGTCCCATGTTGCCAGGAATGTCCACACCCCTGGGAGTCAAGTCCCACATAGACAGGGGGAGGGTGGTGAGTTTGCTTGTTGTGTTGGCTGGAGAGAGAGGCCACATCTGAGCAACAAAAGAGGTTCTCTTGGGGGTGACTCTTAGGCCTAATTATAGGTATGTTTGACCTATCCTTTGTGGGGTTAAGTTTCACGTGAACAACCCCCAAGACTGGGGGCTCAGCCTATAGCTTTGGTTGTCCACACTGCTTGTGAGAATATCAAGAATTCAACTTGGAGAAGTTGAATTTTCCCCCGTTCTCACCATTCCCCAAAGAGGACTTTGCAAATGCTTTTTTATTCACTGTTAAAATCACTCTGGGGTTTCAGATGTACTATCTTACCAATGCAAGGATAGTTGAATATTATAAAATGTATTAATGCAATTCACCACATTAACAGTTTAAAAGAGAAAAATGATCACTTCTATAGATGTAGAAAAAATTCATTATTCATTTATAACACTAGCACTTAATAAATCCACCATCCATTCATGAAACCATTCTTAGTAATGAGGAGTAGGAGGGGACTTTGTTAACCTGATAAAGGGATCTATAAAACACATACAGTTAACTTAATTCTTATGGGGTAACATTAGTAGCTGTCTCTTTAAAATTTCTTATTATCACCAATTATACTGAACAATGCAATAAAAGTCCTAGCCAGCACAGCAAAGACAAGAAATTAAAGGCTTGATAATTGGAAAGAGAAATAAAACTATCATTTGCAACTGTTATCATTGTCCATCCAGCTGGGTAAAAGACCAATATATAAAAGTCACTTTCATTCCTATATACCATGTTTTAGTTTCCTAAGCTGTTCAAAGCAAATACCACAAAATGGGTCAGGTTAAAAAATGGGAATTTATTTGCTCAGTTTTGAGGCTAGTAAAAGGTCCAAATCAAGACATCAACAAGGTCATGTATTCCTCCTGAGGACCAGCTGCCAGTATCCTTGGCTCCTCTGCCACATGATGGCCTCTCCTGACCTCTCCCTTCTCTTCTTGGTTTTGTTGATTTCAGCTTCTTGCTTCCATGGTTTCTCTCTCTCTCTCTCTCTCTCTCCCCCCCCCCCATTCTGTTTATAAAGAACTCCAATAACAGGATCCATCCTGAATGAGGTGGGTTACAGCTTAACTGAAATAGCCTCATCTTAGGTTCCTATTTACAATGGACCCACATCCACAGGAATAGATTAAATTTTTCTGGGGTGCAAACAGATACTAGCCATCACACAGTAGCAACAAATAACAAGAAAACATATTTAAAAGAAAAATATTAATGCATTAGCCTGAAATGTTAGGACCAAATTTAACAAATGATATCCAAAGCCCTTACAAGGAAAATTATAAAACTTCTTTGAGAGAGAGAAAAGAAACCTTCATTTATTGAATAAATGAAGATTTATATATATATGTTCATGCTTAGGAAGACTTAATAGGGTAAAGATATACATTTTTGCCAAATTGATTGATATAGTCACTACAACTACAATAACAATGCAGTATACAAGAAACTGATTTAGATGACTCTAAAGTATATATGTAGATGAAAAGGACAAAATAGCAAAGACATTTCAACTATGTCTACCAGAGAACATGATTTAGTAAGATAGTGAAACACTGGCCTGTAGAATTTCAGACAATATGGTATTGGGCAGACAAACCAACAAATGGAATATAATAGTACAGTATGATGTTTCCTACAGCTTTTTTTTCCAGATACCTTTTTTTTTTTTTTTTTTTATTTGCATGGGCGGGCACTGGGAATCGAACCTGGGTCTCTGGCATGGCAGGCGAGAACTCTGCTACTGAGCCACCATCGCACCGCCCTCCAGATACCATTTATCATTTTAAGGATGTACTATTTAATTCCTAGTTTGCTAAATTTTTATTATAAGTATACCTTGTATTTCATCAAGTACCTTAAGGATTTTTTTTTAATATTTGATTAATTATTTTAGAATTAAGATTATAAATCACAAACATCATAAATAAATGACAAGATATTAGTAACTGCAGTCTTAAGAGTCAAATAGAAATATTACCAAAAATTAAAGAGTTGAAGTAAAAATTCAATAGTAAACTGAGAGCCGAGTGGATACAAATAAAGAACAAATTAGTGAGCTAAAAGATCAGATTGAGTCAGAGTCCCAGAAAGCAGCAGGGGAGGATAAAGAGATGGAAAATATGAAATAAAAAGGCATAGAAACTAGAAGCAGAAATGACAACTGCCATTACAAGAAGAGTCCCAAAGGGTGAGAAGGAAAATAAACAGAGGGGAGGAAATACTTGCACAAATAATGGCTATGAGGTCCCCAGTTTTAAAGGAAGATAAAAGACTTCAGATTGAAAAGGACTGTGGAATGCTGAATAGTGTAGATGAGGAAAGCATAACCATAGACTTGTTATAGTGCAATTTAAGAACATCAAAGACAAAGGAGAGTTTTAAAAGCTTCCAGGGAGAATTGTAGGTCACTGACAAAGCAACTAGAATGAGGTTTATAATATAGATCTCCAAAGCAGCGGTGGGTTCAAGAGGAAAATGGGGTACTGTTCACAAAGCGTCGAACAAAAGAGTAGACATAAATTCAAGACTGCAATTCAAAATGTACTGGAAGTAAAGGAAAGTAAACAACAGTAAATTTATCATTGTCTTTAAAAAAAGGCAAGGAATACAAATTAAAAAAAATGTATTGTTAACATCTCAGAAACCAATATGGCTAGAATAGGGAAGACCAGAGGAAAGTGAACCAGCCCAGGTATTTATCTTCTCGGACTTTGATCAATTTAGGAAGTTGAAGGAGGTTAGGAAGCCATCATCAGAATCTTTGCCTACAATCACGTTGATCCTGCTACCATCTGCATAGCAAAAATGCTTCAAGTGTCACATCCTTCCTTGGAGAAGAGTTTAAATTGTAGTCACAAATACTTCCCACCCTATATGCATGCACCTTTGCAATTGACTGCACCACTTCATCAACAGGTGCAGCCTATTTCCCCACCTATGGTCTGGTCTTGTGACACCTATGGTCTGGTCTTGTGACTTGCTTTGACCTGTAGAAAGTGGTTGAAGTGGCCTTATGTGACTGCTGAGGCTATGCTGTAAAAGGCATTGCCCTCTCTGCTCTCTTCCTCTTGGAACACTGCGCTGTGCTCTCACGTGAGGGGGTGCCTTGCCATCAGCACTAGCTGCCAGACTGTGACACGTCCATGTTGTTGAATGCAGCACCTCAGAGAAACCAAGCAAAATGAGGAAAGGAGCTGGCCGACTAACTCTGAATCATGAGAAAGAATAAATCATTGTTTAAATCACACGAATTTGGGGGGACAGTTTATTATGCAGCCAAAAGATGCCTGATGCACTCCACTTTTATCTTTGTTCTGAATTCAATTCTAATAGAAATATATCTGATAGGGAAAATTTAATGACTTCCAGAATCGCAATCGCAAGGAAATCCATGTAATGTTATCAGTTTTCTAACATCTGTAGCACCAGAAGGGAATTGGAATAAATCATGAACAAGACACATTTTTCAAGTATAACCTAATCTGAAAACCTACATTAAATCAATTTTTAAGCAAGTTGAGCTAGATAATAGAAGAAAAAAAAAAAAGGAAAAACAGTGCAGCTAATCTTATGAGGTGAGTATAACCTTTATGCCAGAATCAGAGGAGGGCAATAGTACAAGAAAAGGAAAATGACAGGGTTCTTTCAATTTTAAGTGCAGATGTGAATTTAGCTAACTGAATCCAACATTGTATTAAAAAGCATCAATGATCACTAGGATTTGTCTCAATACCTCAATGGTGTTAGCAGCAGTGAGCTAATCTGTCTCTGTAATTCACAATAATAGACAAAAGGATAAAGAAATATGCCAACAGATTCAGAAAAAGCATCTGATAAAGTTGAGCTCTGATTTAGGATAAAAATGGTCATAACAGAGGGAAACTTTCCTACTTGCTAGAGGCTACATTCCAAACACATATTTAATGAAGAAACTTTAGACACATCCCCTTTAAGATTGGAAATAAGTTCTTGGATGCCTGTAATTGCCAAGTCCATATATGAGTTTTTTTCTATGTGGCGGCATGATGTGAAAAAGATTGGGCGCACTGCTGTAAAGTATCCAAGCACCCTAATAACAAATGCATAAAGATCCTTATGAAGAAAACAGGAGAAGATCTACATAAACAGAGATAACATATTTATGGTACTGCCAATGTGACATTGTGAGATGTCAGTGCAGGAGTGGGTCACGGAGATTCTGGGAAGATGAGTTAATCACGTTTTAGAGTAGTTGAGAAAATGAAGAGGGAAGGGACTGAAAAGAAAACTTCCTTTTATGAAAAAGTTTGCCTTTACCTTCATTATTTTCCTCATGGAACCTAGGTGAGTGCTGTTAGTTTCTTTTTCTTTTTTTTTATTGTAAAAAATAACATATAAACAAAAGAAGCCATAAATTTCAAAGCCCACCACAACAATTAGTTGTAGAACAGATTTCAGAGTTTGGTATGGGTTACAGTTCCATTATTTTAGGATTTTCCTTTTAGCTGCTCCAAGACACTGGAGATTAAAAGAAATACCAATATAATGTTCTGCAGTCGAAATTATTTATTAAACTATCTTCTCTGCATAATTCCACCTTCTCCTTTGATCTTTTCTCTCAATCTTTAGGGTTGTTTGAACTATCTTCATTCTAACTTTTCACGTTGGAAGAGGCTGTCGATAATGTGAGATAGGGGGATGGAACTGGTTGATGTTCTGGAGAGGCTGGGCCCCCTGGGTTTCAGGAATTATCTGGCCTAGAAACCCATTTGGAGACTGCTGTTAGTTTCATAATGCATTTTCCTTATAGATTAAAATAAGGGTCCTTAACCTGGTCTCCGAGGAGCTCCCCAAGGAGTACATGGATAGAATTCAAGGAGTTCATGCCTTTGAAGGGAAAAAGCAATTTCCTTTTTATTTTCACTAACCTCTAACTGAAACTTAGCATTTTCTTCAATTATGAAAGTTGGGGACAAACCACAGTGGTATTAGCTATATTATATTACAGCTCTTGCAGATATCTTGAATTATTATTTGCACTTTAAAATTATAGTAGTTATTAGACTCTTTGATAGCTCTTGTTACTTAATCCATTAACTAGGCACAAATGTTACTGTCACACATTTGTTTTTTATATTTCAAAAGCTAGATTTCAATATAATACATAATTGATGCAGTATTTTATTTATACATTAATTTTTTTTCCTGGTAATGGATTCATAGGCTTCACCACATAGCCAAAGAGACCCATGGCACAAAAATGGGTAAGAACCCTGGGGCTAATGATATTTTTATTGGTTTTGCCTGCTGTTTTCCTTGCCTTCCTTTATTTTAGAGGCTGCAAGTTTAACCACTCAACTTGCCAGCCTATACTACACCTAGGGATGAGCACGTGTCTCAGTTCTTGTTGGTGGGATATAGGAGGAGCCCAGTGAAATATTCCATAGGAGGAATTTCATTTTTGAATAACACCACAAAACCTCTTGAGCATGGACTTTTCTGCCTTTCTCTCTCTGTCTCTCTACCTGGAACATGCATGCAATGGTCAGATGTTGAGCAGCCCTTTTGCAATTCTGAAAGTCAACCATTAAGAACAGCAGCCTGGAAACATCCTGGAGCCACCACAGCAGCACTGGACTGACTATATCCTAGTTTCTTGTTAAATGAGGAAAATCAATGCCTATCTGGATAAGTCTCTATAATCTAGTATCTGCTATTTGCTGCTGAAAGTTATGTTAACTGATAATCCTGGGAAACTAAGAACCGCTTATACCATTGTTTTCCCACACTGGGGCCCCCTAACAGCTGAAGTCTATGGGTAGGTTTTTCTTGGACGTCTGAGAGATCTGTGAGAATGTTTTTAGTGTTCTGTTTTGTTTTGATGACAATCTATAATGTAGACACCGACTTATCTGTCATAAAAACTAAAATCTCTTAGAGTGATCATTTATACCTAAAGACATTTCGTAGACTAAGACTTACAATGTTTCCCTCTGGAAGTTCCATATGTACAATTATCTTCTTGAAACTTTCTTTGGGTGATTCTTCTACTCCAATTGAGATTGATTTATTCCCTCTTCTCTGTTTCCTTAGCACTTTCCATTCAACCCATAATAGCTCTATAATGGAAGCCTTTCATTTGTACTTCCCAGGATCCCTTCCCTTAGGGAGCTGTCTGTTTGACTCAGGGTGGTTACCAAACCAGGGACCTAAAGCTCAACCACATGGGAGAGCATATGACAGTCTAAGCAAGCTTAGGTCTCTCTTTTGGACATCTGAATACTGAGAGTAACAAAGAGAATGAATATAATTGAAACTAAGTGATCTGTATTACCTAGGGTTCTCTAGAGAAACAGAATCAGCAGGAGATAACTGTAAATATAAAATTTATAAAAGTGTCTCATGTAACCATGAGGATGTAGAGTCCAAGGTCTGTAGGGCAGGCCATGAGCTGGCAGCTCCAATGATGGTCCTCAATGAACTCTCACAAGAGGCTGGCTGGCTGAAGCAGGAAGAGTGATGGTCTCTTCTGAGTCCTCCTTAAGCGCCTTCTGGTGAATCAGCACCAATCATTGCAGAAGACACTCCCCGTAGCTGATTGCAAATGCAATCAGCTGTGGATGCTGCCAACGTGGTTATGATTTAAGTCCTTGAAATGTCCTCGTAGCAACAGACAGGCCAGCATTTGCCTGACCAGACAACTGGGCACCACCACCGGGCCAAGTTGACAAATGACCCTGACCATGACATGACCTGATGGCAGTTTCCAAAGAAACAGGCTACTGACTTTCCTTCCCCTGGCATCCCTGAAGCTGCCCTTGCTCCTGGTCTTGAGGCCTAGCAGTTCAGCTTACTCTCTGATCCCATGAGTAACCCAGGGGTAATCTCCTTTTTAGCTCTAGCTTCAAGGAATTGTATTGTCTTTTTTAATTCACTGAGAGTGGATTACAGGCATTGGATCCTAAAGAAATGTGGGATTCTTGGAATCGAAGGCTTGACTGAGGTGGGCAGATAAGCTGTGAGATTCATGTTCACATTCTGGGATTTGAAAGGAGTAGTTCAGTGTGTACAGTGGTGAATCAGTTAAGTTATTGCCTGAGGGTCCCTGAGACTCCAAGTCCACTGAATGAGGCCCCAGCTAACTGTTGCATGGGGCACTTTAAAGGGGATGAAAGTTGTTGAGATTACAGTGTACCATGATTCTTTAGACATATGAGCTGATTTAAAATGAGAAAAAAAACTCTGTGAACCACAATTCTCCTGTGAGGCATGAAATAAATCTCAGGGTCATTCCTTGTTGTCCTGAGAGAATCCTTGGAGATTTGGCCTTGCCATCTCTGAAAAATCAGACTCAGAGATTGATTTTTAATTCAGGTTCCTGAATTAAAGAGCCAATTGAATTCACCACCTCATCAGGTTTTTAAGTGAAAGTTATAATACTATTTTGGAAAGGATGAGTACTTGAAACTGGTGTGGTATTACAATAGGCAGATTCAGAAGACTCAAGAACTCCAAATTCCAAAATCCCTCTCATATACCTCCCCCTCACTTCCTGTGTTTCTCTAGCTTGGGGAAGCTGTCCTTTATTGTAGAAAAAGTCAAATATTATCCTTCTGCTTTAACACTCCTTGCCATTCAGCTAGATAACAAGGATTTGAATTGAACTTTTCTGGTGTGTGTGTGTGTGTGTGTGTGTGTGTGTGTTTGTGTGTGTGTACTACAGAAAAGGAGGAATTGCAGGAATTCATTAATTTATATTTGAGGACATTTATTTTGAGGATAGTATGCTAAGAAGGGCAAAGCTACCTTTGGATGGGGTTGACCTTGTTTTTTCAGATGTCCTCATTGAAATTAAAAAATTCTGCATTCAACGTGCTGAATAGTAGCTAGTAATAATTCTAACACTTTGCTGGGTGGTCTAATGCAAACTGAGACCAAGTGCTGGCTCAAGAAAAGTGACATCATAGGACCAGAAATCTTGGCATAAAGTGTAGAAGAAGGAATTTGAAAACGTCGGAATAAAGGCAGGAAGATATGCATCATTCTGTGCTTCACCCACAATCATGAACTCAAATAAATAGAAGTTAAAGACTTCATTCAGTTGATGTGTACCAGGCAACTCACTGATTAAAATAGGATCAGGGCTTTTAAGGGCTGGGGGAAAGTTGAGTACAGGTCTTTGCAGTTTTGGTTTAGAGACCAAAACTAATTTCTAATTTAGCTAACACTTAGTGGAGATCTCCCTGTTTTCATACCTCTTCTTTGGGGCTGTTGATACAATACTGATAACCATCAGAGCAGTATTTACAAATTAACTTAAGTATTTACAAATTAAATTAAGGTTTTGGCAAGCCTTGTGGTTTCCTGACCAGTCAAAGTCCACAGGCAAGACAAGGTAGGTAACAAAAAAAGAAAGAAAAGGGAGCAAAGGTGGAAGGCAAGGAGAAAACAAGGAGCCCTCTTCCACATTTGTTTTCATCCTTCTATACCAGTGTTGTAAATGGTCAGGTATTGGAAGTACCAAAATTGGAAATCTGATGGCATGAAGACATGAGGAAGAGATAGGCGACTAAATTGCTTGGCATAGGCCCAGAGCCTAGAATATTTGTGCTCAGTTTGAATGTTAACCAGAAGTCCAGACTATAGTAGAGACTCTTAACAATTAGGTGTACCAGGTGACCAATTATTCAGAGATTCTTCTACTATCTTGGAATCAAAATGCCGACTTCTGTTTATAAAACTCATCTGGCTACAACCAAGCATCCAGTTTGTCAGGAATGTAATCCAATCTGTGTCCCCAGTTTAGCACCATATCTTGCCTCTGGAGGCATTTGCTGGATGTCATTTTGGGTTGGGTTCCATTGAGAAGCAGGGAGGTGCATTTGTAGTTATCAGTAGGGTGTTTGCATTATGTTAGTAAGAGGCCTGTTGGGATTTTATTTATGGGTATAAGGTTCTGTATGTGTGTTGGTAAGGCCAGGGATTTCCTGACTTCAGTCTCGCTCCAGGTGATTTTTGGGTGGCCAATTTATGGGACTCTGCCCCCTTGAACACAGAGGTGGATAACTCACAATTATCCAGCAACATCTTTTCTTGTGGGAAAGTAAATCTTGGTCAGAGATACCCAGAAGTGGGAGGCAGTTGGAACTGGATCATCAGATGACAGCAACCTGAGCAAAAGTGCTTGAACTATTACTATTGAGATCTGGGGGCTTGTTAAGTGGTGGTGCCTGTTTGTCTGGTTGGGCAAGTGCTGGCCTGTCTGTTGCAATGAAGACATTTCATAGAATTAAATCATGATCATGTCAGCTGCATCCACAGCTGATTCCATTTGTAATCGGCCAAGAGGAGTGTCTTCTGCAATGAGTGATGCTTAATCTAATCACTGGAAGCCTTTTAAGGAGGATCCAGAAGAGTCAGGCTCTTTTCCTACTTCAGTCCGTGAGCCTCTTCTGTGGAGTTCGTCCAGACCCTCCATCAGAATCGTCGGCTTCACTGCCCTGTGGATTTTGGACTCTGCTTTCCCACAGTTACGCGAGACACTTTTATAAATTTTATATTTGCGAGTGTTTCCTGTTGTTTCTGTTTCTCTAGAGAACCCTAACTAATACACCTTCCAACAAATCCTTTCTTTGCTAAGATGAAGCTGAGTCGGTTTCTGTTGCTTGTATCAAATAACCATGATTGATACTTATTTTTCATTATATTAAAGCTAATCATTTATACATTTGTCTTAACATACAGATCCTGTATATGATGCGGGCAAAGATGGGGTCCTATTAATTTTTATGTCTCCAGGGCCGGTGCCTTGCCTGAATAGCTTCTAGTTCTATCAATTAACACAGTTTTTTTTCTTTGCCCAAATATTGCCAAATTCATTTTTCTGTCATTTAGGTCATTATCTCTATCCACATCTGTGCTTTTCCAACTGATGTGCCACTTGTGATCTGAAAAGGCCAGGGAAAACCAGTTGAGTAGAATGGTTGTGTTCTGGTTAAGGGTTTGCAGAACTCTTATGAGTTTAGACCCAATAATTTTGTGCTATTTATTTTCACTACCCAGTACCCTTTACTCTGAGTTTCTACCAGCATGCTGGTTTGTTGGGACTTGACTAGAACCTTCCAGATAGGTGGGATATTGTTGGAGCTTGCACCATGAGATTCTCTAGAACTGTAGTGAGCCAAATTGGGCCTGAATATGTTGTGCTGAGCAGCTGGGTGGGAGAAGTACAGCACAGGGAGGAGGGCTATCTCCTTGGAGTGATCCTTTAAGGAGATGATCCTTTCCTAGGTAGTGGCAATGGGAAATCAATTACGTGAAAGTGGTTGTGTTAGTTTGCAAGCTTCTGGAATGCAATATACTAGAACTGGAACTGCATTTAAAAAGGGAATTTAGTAAGTTACAAGTTTACAGTTCTAAGCCTATAAAAGTATCCAAACAAAGGCATCCAGGGAAAGACATCTTATTTCAAGGAAGGCTGATGGGTCAGGAACACCTCTGTCAGCTGGGTAGTCACATGGTTGGCATTTGCTGGCCCCTTGCTCCTGGGCTCCGTTGCTTTCAGCATCTATTCCTGTAAGGGTTCCTCACTCTGTTTCCCCAGAGCTGGCTTTCATCTCTTGGCTTCTTGTGGGTCTCCAGGTTCTGGATTGCTTAACAGTTCATGGCAATGTCTGCTGGGCTCCAAGTATCTTCAAGCATCTGTGTCTCTGTTCTCCAAATGTTAGCATCCGTGTCAACTCTGCTCTTAAGTTTCTGTCAGCTCTGTTGTTTCTGAGATTTCTCTAAAACTATATCCCCTTTTAATGGCTAGTATGAATTAATCAAAACCCACCCTGAATGGGCAGAATTACATCTCCATCTAATCAAAAGCCCATACTCCTAATTGGGCGTGTCTCATCACTGTGGAGATAAATTAATCAAAAGTTTCTAATCTACAATAATGAGTCAGGATTAAAAGAAATGACTGCCCCCATGAGATTGGATCAGGATTAAAACACGGCTTTTCTGGGGTACATAATACGTTCAGATCAGCACAGTCTCCACAGATGGAGATAGGTGGGAAAATTTTTTACTTCAGCCTAGAGCCATCTTCCGTCCCAGGCAATTTTTATTGTTTCATGGTTTTAGTTTGTCTTGTTTTACAGATAGCAGTTACAGCATTTGCAGATAGTTGAAAAATGGGCTGGTCCAAAACATGATTCTGGTAATCAGTAAAAAGAGAAAATAAAAACTACTTGTAAAGACAATACCTTAATTCACATTTGTAATCATTATATAGTACTTTAAATCACATACATTAAAAATTTATTTCCACTTAGGCAGTGTTTCTATCTAAATCCATTTTTGGGTTTTAAAGTCCACCATTACATTACATAATATTCCAATGCATGAGGCATTTTTCTGGGCCACAGTTACACATAAGTTAATTGTTAATTTACCTCATTATGCCTTAAGGATTTATTGCTTCTGAGCATACCTGTGAGCAGGTTCATAGGGTACTTGTGGAATTGGAGAGGAATTGGTGCACAATGCATGGGATCACCAAATCTGTTTGTTGTCTGTGAGAAGAAAACGAGGCTCAAGGAAAAAGGCAAAGTTGAAGTTTCATGTTCAAGTTCAAGAGAGGACAGACATATGGGCTATTTTGCACATGAAGGGCGTATACCCCAAGGGATTGAAAGCAGAGACTAAAACAGATACTTGTACACCAATGTTCCTAGGAGTATTACACAAGAGCCAAAAAGTGGGAGCAACTCCAATGTCCATCAACAAATAAATGGCTAAACAAAGTGTAGTATATCTCTGCAATGGAATATTATTCAGCAATAAAAAGGAATGATACATGCTACAACATGGATGAACCTTGACAACATTTTGCGAAGTGAAATAAGCCAGACACAAAAGGACAAATTTTGTATAATTCTACTTACATGAAATATCTAGAATAGGCAAATTCATAGAGACAGACAGTGTAGATTATGGGTTAAAGCCACTGAATCATATGTTTAAAATGGCAAATGTTATGTTATATATATGTTGCCACAACAAAAAAGCCTGGGTTCCTGGATCTCACCTCCAGGGTTGTGATTTAGTACAGCCTAGCAACCTGCATTCTTAATACACACCCTGTGTGACTTTTGCTGAGGGTGTTTACTTTGAGAAATGGGTGTGAACTAAAAGGGAAATTTTTTTTTTTTAATTTGCATATGGGCAGGAGGCACCAGGGATCGAACTCCAGACCTCCAGCACGGCAGGTCGGAGCTCTGCCTGCTGAGCCACGGCAGCCGCCCCCAAAAGGGAAATTTTATAGATTTGCACTCAAGACCTTAGACTTACAAATCTTTTGCTTGGCCTTGGAATGTGATCAACATTAGATAGGGACGGGAAATGAAGAAATAGGGAAATCTGCAATTTCCATCTCTGAGAGTTGTCAGCCTGTACTAGTAAAGCTTTAAATATTGTCCATGGTTCCTTTCTTCCCTGCTAACTCTTCATGAACTACTGAGGACAGGTCAACCAACATCCGGACAAGAAAGAGAAAGAAAGAGCAGGTAAAACGGTATTTACTCGGGTGACTACTTGATGGCCTCCAAGCCCACTGTCCACAGGACCTCTCTTTGCCACCCTCTTCTTGCCCAGGGGAAAATACAAGCAATGATTGGAAATATTATTGCTGGCTTCTCACATGTTTCTAGTAACGTGATAATCATCACGAGCTTTTCTGTACACCGTGGATGGTGTCAGAGTAGCTTTGGGTATATTATGATTTACCATCTAAACATTTTGGAGATGTTTGATGTTTTCAGTGAGTCATTGAAATAAATGTAAAAAACAGAACAATGAATCCCTCTCTAACATAAATGACTTGGCTAATGCCATTAGTATGATAACTTCCTTAGATAGGGTTCTTTCCCCAGTTTCAGGGAGAAACAAGAAGGCTAAAGAATATTTCTTTTGAAACAAAACACGAAAAATTCAAATTTTTGGTTATTTTTATCAAGTAGCTGTAACATAAAAGGAACACATAAATGAAATTATTTTAGGAATCAAAGTGACTTCAAGTGGGAAATTTCTAACCCTACCAGAAATGAGTCACGCACGCAGTGTTTGTAACATGTTATTTCTGCAATGGTAGTTAAAATTAAAAACATTACTTGTGAAATGCAATATATTCTTCTTTATAAAAAAACCAAACAATATGCTATATGTATATTTTAAATGCTGAGATGTACAAACACAGATGCCAAGATCAGTTAACTCTTCTAATTCAAACAACTTTTCTCTTCGCAAAGTGCCAAGGGATAATATACAAATTTACTGTTATTTAGAAAAAATTAGTAGCATTTAAGTTATTTAAAAAAATCATTCTAGAAGGAAATTCTAGATAATGCTTATAACCCATTTTTAGTAGCCAGCCATTCTGGTTTTGCCTGAGGCTGAGAGTTTTCCTGGATGTGGGGCCTGCAGTGCTAAAACTGGGACAGACAGACTGAGACAAGTTGGTTTTCCTATATACCCAGAGGGAGCTGGTGGGGGTGGGGGTCAGGGGGTGTAGCTTCCTAGTTCTCTTGCCTGTGGACACGACTGACTTCCCAGTGATTCGTGCCAGGTGCCTGGGCAGGCATTGGGGAAACCTTGTGAATA
This sequence comes from Myrmecophaga tridactyla, assembly GCA_004026745.1. NCBI lineage: Eukaryota > Metazoa > Chordata > Mammalia > Pilosa > Myrmecophagidae > Myrmecophaga > Myrmecophaga tridactyla. Next base: position 32,868 of record PVIY010007356.1, on the reverse strand, counting down.
AGACAGACAAGGACCTTTCCGAAACCAAGCTATATCCTATGGGGCGTGTCAGAAAATAACACATAGACAGACCAGGGTGATTTCAGGGAGAGATAAATGGTCTGAAGCAAACAAATCCAGGCCATGTGAGAGATGGGCTGCTGAGGGCAGAGCCTCGATTTTAGAGCAGGTGCCCAGACAAGACCCCATGGGAGAATAGCGTTTTTGGAGCTGAGACCTGTGCAGCAGGTTCCTGGGGAGTAGCCAGAGGAAGCAGGGAAGGTCACCTAGGGCCCATGGAACTTGGTGAGGTGTCTAGATTTTATTTTAGATGCAATGGGAAATCCCATTGGGGAGGGTTGGGGTGGGGACTAAACAGGAGAGTGCACTGATGTGGCTTGAGGTTTCTGTGCAGCTGTGACCCATCTGCATTCCCCATATGGGCTGATTGTATTGCTAAGAAATCCAGGCAGCTTCAAGGCACACCACCTTTCCTGTGTTATGCCCATAGCAACATAAAGAAAATGCATGCTCTTAAATAGAAATAATACGGTACTTGCCATACTAACACCAAGAAATGCCTATACTTAATAAAAGAATATTTACAACACTTAAGAACGAGATATATTAAGTGGCGTTCCCAGGGTGGTTTGAGGAAAGGCTTGCTTAGAAGCAGGTTATATTGATCAATTTCGACACCGTCATTCTAAAGTCTTATATAAAATATGTTTGGAAATCAATCTTGAGCTTTTTAATCTTATGCTCTCATCCTCTGCAATTCTGACAACGGCCAGTAGAGGGCTTGCTGCTACGATCGTTTACAAGTGGTGGTTTTAATTTTTGTTTTTGCTTTGGAAGGATGGAGGAAGCCCTAGTTTTTAGCATTGGCCAATTTCCTTGGTGTAAATACTACCCCCATGTCAGATCAGGCTCCCAGCTGTTTAACAACAAGCTCCCGAGATTTCTAAAAATTTACCCCTGGGGATGAGTCAGGCAGGGCCAACTTTAGCACAACCCTGGAGCACGGAGTGAGCTGGGGACGGTGGAAGAAAGTAACAGGATCCTCTAGTGTTACAGAGTCGTGACAAGGTGCATATATAATTGGAAAACTTTTGTCCTGAAATGCTTGCTTTTCTCACTAACACCTTTTTAAACTACCAAATAAAATAGAAAAAGAATAGCAAGCAGGCAGGAAAAGTGGGAAATAAGAGAACATTTTCTTTAATTCAGTATTAAAGACGCGTAACAGGAAATTGTTAAGTCCTTCCTAGGAATAAGTACTTCTAAATACTTTGACTCATATACTCTTAAAATCAGTTCCTAATAAAATGCGACATTGTCTTAACTTGTGATAATTAGGTTTATTTCATATTTTGCGTTAATGGCTCAATAAGTAGCTGAATCCACAGAAGAACTTCAGAGAATGGAGCATCTGTTTAATTTCGGTCTATTCAATATATTTCTTCTGCGATATAAATATAGTCTGGGTGAAGAGGTTTTTGTATTTATCTTTTAGTTGCTTGGTGTTCTAAAGATTTAACCCTGTAAACTGGATGCACGTGAAACTTAAAACAAAAATAAAAATTTAAATGAAAATTTAGGGAACAAGATTAGAGCAAAAGGAAAAAGAAGTTATTAATTTTATTGCTCACAAAACAACACATTGTCTTTGAAAGTAGAATTCGGTCCATAGTGGCATCTGCTCAGTGAGATCTTGCACAATAAAATAGTAGAACACATTAAGATGTTGGGGCAGACTTATGTCAGAACAAATGGTTTAGAGCACAAGATTCCAAAGTGTGGTTCCCAGAGCTCCCTCAGCATCACCTAAGAGCGTGCTGGAAATGCACATTCCCAGGCCCATCCCACACCTGCTGGATCGAAACTCTAGGGATGAGAGTTCCAACAAGGCTTCCTGTGATTGTGATGCTTGCCAACACTTAGAATCTCCGGGTCTGGTGGAATGTTTCTCCTATGAAGTAAAACTTTTATTATCCCCTGCTCTATATTAGCCTAAGGGAGACTTCTACTTCTCTTTCAAATATTTCACTATGAAATAAATCTTAGATGCAAAAGACCATATTTAATGTATGTGTAAAGTTAAGAGATGAATAATAAAATTAACACCTATGGTCCCAATACTCAATTTAGGAACTAGAAAAGTGCTAGTGTCTTAGAACTTTTTGCGGCATCTTAAAGAAATTTGGGGGGGTGGACGGTGTAAAGGTTATTGGACAGTGGGGTTCTTTTCTAAAAAAAAATCTCTTCATTTCTTCATTACTTCAGAGTCCATATTAGTCGTTAGTGTTGTAAATTTCAAGCTTTCATTCAATCTATAACGTCTAATTTGTGCCTTCATTATAGTGTCTTATTAATGTTCTATAAGAATCAGCTCTTCCTGAAAAATATTTTGCAGATAATTCTCAAGGTCCACATTGCTGGTTCATTTCATGGTTGAAAAATATTAGTTTTAATCCACTTCAGATTTTTGTTGCAATTCACTGTATCTTCATCGAAACTTTATATGATTCAATCCTTCTTTTTTATTTTTCTGGTAAAAATACCTAGTGTTCAGACAAAGACTGATTAAACCAGCTGTACAGACATTAAAAGCTAATGCTTTTTTTTTCCTTTCATTTTGCCCACACATCAGTAGTTACTATGGTTACTGAGAAGAGTCCAGGTAGTGCCAACTTTGCAGATGTGTTAATATCTCTCTATTCCCCGGGCTCAGGCTCTCAGTTACTATAACATTGCAGTCGCTAGTTTTCAGGGAAAGCATTTCTCCTATCCTCAGCTAATTTGGGGGAGCTTGCTATCTCTTATTTCACACACTTCATTCAGGTCAACCAACTGATCTGTGTATGGTTATATGTGCCATAAGGCAGACCAATGCAACCAATGCAGAGAAGAACTTCTAGAAATGACAATACTGCTTTCCTGTCTGTCTACATATTTGTTTATTTTTTCATCAATAATCATATCATTTCAATGGCAAGGTACATTTTCCCAGACCTTTTGCTCTCACTGGGGGTCTTAGAACTATTTTGGTTGCAATCAACAGAAACCAGGCAAGCCACTGTTTCATAGAACATGGGATTAGGGAAGCAGCTGGAACCAGGAACTTGTATGCTTTAGAACTTTGTTTTTTATTTGTTGTTTCCTGTAATCTTGTCTTTTTTTGAAGATAAACTTCCTTGGCTTCCTGGGTCCACATGGGAGAAAAAAGGGCTCCTGAGGGTACATATTACAAGTCTGGTCAAGCACAGAGGGTCTACCATTCTTTCTTGGTTCCACTTCCAAATATTACTATCACAGTGGGCCACTTATTGACTCAGTAGTCAGAGGGATGAGACTACTTAACTACTGGTAACTCAATGCTAAAAGTATTAATTCAGCAAATATTTATGGATGGATTCCCAAGTGCCTACTACTGTTCTAGAAACAAGGTTACATCAGTGAACAAAGCAAGGCCCCACTCTCAAGAAGCTTTCATTCTAAGGGGATTTGGAATGGAGAATTAAAGGTAGATTCATAGAGTAGGAGATGGAGAGAAAACCCAATAAATATTCATTACTGTATGTGAACAACTATCTATATTAAACAATATGCCAATGACATTTAGGAAAACTGCCCTATTCTGATTATTAATACATTTTTAAAAGAGCATTCATTTGATAGCTAGTAAATGACTCCAGATTATATATATATTTTTTTAATTTTTAAAATATTTTTTACATGGGCAGGCACCGGGAATCAAACCCGGGTCCTCTGGCATGGCAGGCAAACATTCTTGCCTGCTGAGCCACCGTGGCCCTCCAGATTATATTTTAATGCCATAATTCATCATTTATTTTGCTCCAAAATATGGACGTGGGTAGGGCTGACCAGAGCTGACTCACCTCGGTTCCGTATAGTGTCCAGTGGGGCAGATTAACTGGGAGCACTCACATGGTTGGCACTTTGGTGATGGCTGTTGGCTGGTAGCTCACCTGGGGCTCTTGTTTAGGGCTTCAGTTCCTCTCCATGTGGGTCTTTTCAGGGTGCAGCTTGGGCTTCCCTATGTCATGGTACCTGGGTGCCAAGAGCTAGTGTTCCATGCAAGGAGAAATCTGCCTCTCTCTCTGCTTTCCCTCCAAATCCAGGCCCTCAGTCATATATAGGTCATTCCACCTCAAAATACCAGGATATAGATTGTTTTACCTATTATTAATACTTTGCAGTAATGTGCTCCCTTTGTTAAAATTGATGAAACAATGTAATTTTACTATTAACCATAGCCCATAGTTTACATTAGGGTTCACTCTTTGCGTTGTATATGTTGTTGTTATTGTTTAACTTTTATTCTGGTGAAATGTGTATAACATAAAATTTCCCATTTTATCCACTTTGAAGTACTCAATTCAGGGTGCTACATTCACAAAGCTATGCTTTCTCAACCACCATCCATTGCCAAAACTTTTCCATCACCCCGAACAGAAACTCTGCACCAGTTAACATTAATGCTTCACTCCCCACCCCTACCCAGCCCCTGGTAACCTGTATTCTAGTTTCTGACTTTATGAACCTGCTTATTCGACTTATTTTATGAAATAAGTAGATCATAAAATCTGTTCTTTTATGTCTGGCTTATTTCACTTAACATGATATCTTTGAGCTTCATTCATGTTGCAGCATGTATCAGAATATCATTCCTTTTTACAGCTGAATAATATTCCATTGTATGTATATATGCCGCACTTGTCTATCCATATGGATAGGACCTTATGAAGAAGTTATTTTTAGTTAAGGTGGGCCAACTTGACTAGGGTGGATCTTAATCCACATTAGTGGAAACCATATAAAGAGAAGAAATCAGGGGCCAGAACTCAGAGAAGGCCACGTGGGAAGAAGCTGGAAGTCAGTGGAAACTGGGGGAGCCTGCACACGATGAGAGGCATTGCCTTATGATGGGAGGCAAAGATGTAAGCCAAGGAACCCCAAGGATTGCTGGCAGCCAGCACGAGAATGCTACAGATGTCAGGAGAAAGCAAGCCTTGCTGATATCTTGATTTTGGACTTCTGGCCTCAAAACTGCAAGCCAATAAATTCCTGTTAAGCCAAAATTACTTTGTAGTATTTTGATAGCAGCTCTGCAAAAACTAAGATGAAGTATCTTAAAAGTAAGGTGAAATAATAATACCAGTTTATTTTAGAATATTTGTGAAACTCAGAAATAATGAAGACGATGATTTAAAAGAGAGAGAGAGAGAGAGAATGGGATATTTTTTTGCCCCATTTTTTTTTTTCAAGGATACTTACTATGAACTTCATAGCATAAAGCTAAGAAAAGATATGGAATGAGGTGGTAACCAGAATGGGATGTAGAATGAAGAGAGGGATTTATCTTTAAGAGGAGATAAGATGCAATCTCTCAACTCTGCTAGGTTTGTCTTTTGAATTCTGTTTTGAAGACAATGATTCAAGACTTATAACCTAAATCTTTCAATCATTCCATTGATTCTAAAATACATGTTGCATAGCCATTGTGGATCCAATACCCTCCTGAGAATAGAACTCAAGGGGAAAACAAAGCAGGGTCCCAATCTTCAGTGTCTCTCAGCCTAGAAGGGCCTGTCTTTCACTTAACTAGCAAAAATGTTGAGTTTCCAATAGCATCCCTGAGTTTAGTAAGTATTGGGACATCTGTGCTACCAAAAGAGGGGGAAGAAGTATTTTTAAAGTTGCATTCAACAATAATCCACATTTCCAATGACTCCTTCCAATATTTATGTGTGTTAGAATTCTAGCACAAAACAGAGTTCTGCATTACAATAATATGGGTAAAGCAGTAGTTCAAACTGTATTTGGCTCAGATAGAGCCTGACATTGCATATTCAAGTGCAAACTACTTTTCACCTAGCAACCGAGTGCCCTGACAATGAAGGAGGGCAAAGATCATTTTAATAATTGGTGTTACTCCACATCTTTAAAACAAATATCTTTCTAACCAACAATGCCCCTGGCTGTGTGCTAGATCCTAAGAATAAAATGATGTGCAAAGACTGACACAACACCTTCCGGAAAGCATAGTAGCAGCCAGACCTTACCTTGCCTGGAGGGTCAGGGAAGCTCCTTAAGTGATGTGGGAGTTGAGACCTCAAGGATGTGAAAGACTTAAAAGTATGGAGAGATGGGGAGGAGGGCTCCTACAAAAGGGAACCACATGTGCAAAGGCCCTGTGGCAGGGGGACCAGGGACATTAGTAGAACTGTAAACTACTAGAATGAGTAGACAGCAGGAAGAAGGGGGAGAGTATAGCCAAGGCACCCTAAAGGGGTTAACAGGACAAGCCATACAAGGCCTTCTTGGATGTGTGAAGGATTTATCTTGATCGTAGGCACAGTGAGAAGCTTCTGAGAAGGCTTTTCAACAGATTAGCAAGGTATAAGAGAAGATGCAGGGAACCTGGCAGGAGGTGACTGCCATAGACCAGGTGGGTCTATGGTGCCTGACACCAGGGTGTGAACATGGAAATGGAGAGAAGGAGGCGAGTTCAGAGGAGAGCCATGATTTGAAATGGGGAGTACTTATGTTTTCAGCTGGGTCAAGAGTGAAATCTGGATGTCTGGCTTGCCTCACGGGCTGAACTACCATGCCCTGCTTCATAATAAAGAGCACTGGGAATGGACCAGATCAGGGAGAAAGACCATACATTTGGATATGTTAAGCATGACTGCAGCATCTCAGTAAAACAATGATCCTGCTGTGTAACAAAATAACGTGGGCTTGAGCGGCTGGCCCTGGGCTCCATCAAAGATAGAAAATTCCTTTGCCAAAATGGACTGATTATTATACAAATTCAGCTTGTTTGCAGTTCCTGGACCCAAACATAACTACATGAAGTATGAGCTAGTTGCTTCTTACACAGTTGTTTATCCTATGCTCTATATCACACTCCCTTCCATTCCTAGTGGATATCACCAGATGGTGGGAGAACAAACTACAGTGCTAACCAGATGTCCTGGAGACTTGAGATTCATTACTGAAATTTAGTACTGTGACATGAAATGAATTCTTCCATGAGAACTTGTCAAGTATACTAGCTGCTTTTTTGAAATCTCAACCTGTTAAATTTACGAAAGACCTTGCATTCATTAGAATTATGTCCCTCTGCAAGAGACACAGAACAAAACTCCAAATAGTTTTGGTTTAATCTAGGTAGAAGTTTACTTCTCCCACATATGAAGCAAGCTGCAGGACCCAGGATTCTTCTATCCTGTTGTGTGTGATTTGACTTCATGATCCAAAGTGACAGTATCCACATTCCAGAGAACAAGGAGGAGAAATGAATAAAAACAGCAAAGGGTGCAAGATGCTGAATCATAAGGCTCCCAGAAGCTGAGATAGGTTTACATTATACAGGGACATAGTCGCATGACCACAGATGGCTGCAAGGGAAGCTGGGAAATGTAGTCTTTATTCTGAACAATCATGACCCTATATTTAAAACTTGCATTACTGTGGGGAGAACAGATTTTAAGGGACAACAAACCACAGACTTTACATCTCACCTTGTAATTTCACAATGTTAAAAACACTTTACAAGGATAGCCTAATTAAAATTCTGTTGAGGATTTAAATCATCTCCATTTGCTCCTTGATTCGTTTCAACTGTTTCAAAATGTTTCAGGAGTTTATAACAATCCTCAATGAATTCTAAATAAGACCCTATATTTTACCTACCTCCATCCCACATTCCTCAAGTTTAAAAATATTATCGACTGAAATAAAAGATATTGTAATTTGGGTACTGAATTTGCTCATTTTTGTTCAGATACATATCAATTAAGAATGTTCAACACAGTAATTAATATACTACCACAGTGTTGAAAGTAATTCATTATAATTGTAAATAGTAGGACTTTTGGAAATGTGGTTATTTTAGCCTTAAGTCTGCTCCAAATTTCTACACCAATAAGATCCTTTCCTCTCTGTAGCTCCATCTGCTAATTGAAATTTTGTTTTAAGAAACCATGGTAACACATGTTATGCCATAAAACAGAGTAGAGGAATGAATTTCAAGCTCTTTGTGCAAAATCAAGCCTTCTGCAAAATGTGAAAGCAGTAAAAATATTGGAAGTGGTATGTCTTCAGAAAACCATTCAGATGTTTTGTGATGGATAGACTACCACGAAGGAGTGGTGACGTTCTAGCACAACTCGATAAAATGCATTTTTTTAACCTCAAGTAAAATGAGTTGAGTTAATCATGCTCTTCAATTTGTAGCATTTAATTAGCATTTGTCTGTGCAAGAACCTTCTTGTGCTATTTTCTTCTCCCTTCAGAACCCCTCTCCACTCAGTTTTCTCTTCTCTTCCATACCACAAGCACCCCTATTAAAATGGAGCATATTATTCTCAGATATGCTTGTCCCTTTGTAGTTTTGTTTGTGTATGTATGTGTTTTAGTTCAAAGAAATGTTTTTTGAACCAAATGTTTCTCTATTTGGTTTTCCCCCTTCGACATTATGTTTTTAGTGCTATACTGCTATCCTGGTTTTTTAGAACATGTATTTACCCCATTTTAATCATCCATTCTCCCCAATACCACCACTCTAGTTGCCTCCAAGTCCTGCCACATCCATATTACCATGAAAATAGATACTTATATCCCCCAGTCAGTCTGCCACATCCATACTGCCATGAAAATAGATACTTAGATCCTCCAGTCAGTCTGCATGGGAATTTCTCTGAGATGCAAATCCAACTGTGGATGACCCAGCAAAAGCAATCCTCACCAGTAATTTCGGTCCATCATAGAAGTCAGTGTTACAGCAGAAAACAAATGAATGTTATGTACCAGGATTATTTGAGAAGGGATACAGAAATTACTTTAAAATGTGGCATAGGGAACCCGCAAGGGCTAGTGATACCCTAATACTTGTAGGAGCAGAGCCGTCACCACCTAATTGGCCCTACAATCCAAGGGGAGGGAATGGTTGTCAGCACCCAGAAGGGGATGGTCCCATTGGGAGGGCCACCTTGCTGAAGTCCATCAGCAAAGGGACTGCTGTGGATTGAATCCTGTCCCCCACAAAGTCACAATCAAGTCCTAACCCCTGGTCCTGTGGCTATGAACCTATTTGTAAATGGAATCTGCTGGGATTCCCCTGGAGAACAGGGGAGAAGAAGGGATGCCGTGCAGGATAAAGAAATGACAGACACAAGAAGTTAGTTAAGTGGGGTCAGGGGACTCAAGCTCATCAGGAGTAAGGGCAAGAGCCCCAAATAAACTGACATCCACATATTTATTGTGTTCTTACATGGGAACTGCTTTAGGGAGTATAGCCAAAGCAAGATTATTTTTTAATATCTGTCATGCCTGCAAAGCTACAAAGTTTGGTTCCCAGTTCCTTGTCCCGGGAACCATTTATTTCTTATCAGAATGCTCTCTATTCAGGTCTCTTCGGGTTCTTAAGTCAGCATCCTTGAACGCATTTGCTTCAGCAGTTTACCACATCAGCAGGGCATGGTGTGCCTGTGCCCCATGTCCTCAGCTGTCAGCCACCCACTAGAGCTCTCAGAGAACTGCTTCCAACATTATCTTTAAGGATGTTGTCGAGTAAGGTGAAACCAAACTGAATCAGGCTGGGCCTTCATCTAGTATGACCAGTGGCCTTATAAATGGGGGAAATTTGGATGCAGGAAGAGGAGACAGATGGAGAGAGATGGTCATGTGATGGAGGCAGAGATGGAATTATGGCCTGCCAGTGAGCCATCACCAGAGCACTACAGACTGCAGAGAAAGCCTGATCCTGATGACACCTTGATATTGGATTTCTAGCATCCAAAAATAGAAGAAAATGAATTCCTGTTGGTGAAATCAATCTGTTTTGTAGTTATAGCAGTCCTGGAAAATTAATGCAGGGGCCCAACCAGCCCAATGCCACCTGCCTCTCCCTCACCTGCCTCTGACCTCCAGTGCTCCCACTGGTAAACCCACCAGAGGGCAGGAGCACAGGCAGCCTTTCAGGACCAGAGTAGAAAAGAGTGGGGAAAGCGTCTGCCGGAGCAAATGTAAGTGAGCAGGCACAGGTATGTTCTAAGCTGTATCAAATCCTATCATTATGATTTCAATTCAACAAAATGTGCAACATGTCCAGTCAAGTGAGCTCCAGGGAGCTCAAATTTTTATAATTCACAGGGTCACGATCTTAAACATTCATGGTTCCATGCCAGTAGAATGCTTCACTGCAAGTCCAAGGCTTAAAAATATTTATAAGGAAGTAAAATGTTGCTTCTCATTCTGAGTTATTTTGTGTTGAGTTAAAAAAAAAAAAAAAGATGGCGCTACCCAGACCCCACTTGTATTAGTCAGAATTCTCCAGAGAAACAGAACCAACAGGATATATGGAGAGAGAGAGAGATAAGAGACATGATAGATAGATAGAAAGGTAGGTAGATAGATAAAGAGATGTGTTCTAAAGAATTAACTCATGGCTAATGTGCAGGCTGTCAAGTCTGGATTCCATATGACTCTTTAGAGTCTGGAAATTCAGAGAGGAGGAATATCCAAGTCTTTAGTCCAAGTTTATAGGGGAGACCAGGGAAGAATGGCGGGTGCAGCCTTGAGGCAGAATTCCTTGATTCTGGAATCCCTCAGTTCTCCCTTTTAAGAAACCTTCAACTGATTGGATTAGGCCTGCCCCATATTGCTCTGTGTAATCTCTTTTACTGAAAGTCGGCCTCTTGCTAGATACCCAGCCACTCAACAAAATACCTCCACAGTTACAACGAGGCCAATGTCAAACCAAACAACTGGACACATAACCTAGCCAAATTGACACATAAAATTAACCATCACACCACCTCCCCAAAATAATTAAATCAGAATCTCTGGGGCTGAGAGTCAGTGTTGGAATTCATGTGAGTGCACACGTGTGTGTATTCGTTTTAAATCTTAAAAAATATACATGTGCTTTTCCTAGAAGTGGTCAGTGTCACCAAAGAAGGAAGGGGCCCCATGGCTGAAGGCGGAGGCTACGGCAGCCACGGGACCAGGTGCTTTGTGTGTCTTCACCAGCCCAACTTCTACACCGTAGTCCTCCTTTATGGATGAGAGAAGCAGGTTTCAACGAGAAAAAGGAACCGCCAGGACAGCTAATAAGCAGCTTGAGATTCCAGGCATCTCTCTTGCATGGAGGGCTAGCTCTACCACCAAAGCTATCGCTGCCCCCCATGGAGAAGCCTCCGGGAAACAGCCAGGAGGGGATGAAGACGTTTTCAATTACTGTTCCAACAAGGTGTCCAATTAGGAATCTGGCTCGTTGCCAAGACGCCACTGTGGCTTCTGCCTCCAAGAAGGCTGGCCACCCGTGGAGGAAGCAGCCTGGATTTTAAAACGGAAATCGAAGATTTTAAACACAGTTTTAATGAGTTTTCCAAAGCGAGATTATTCACTTGATCTTTTTGAACTCGCTGCTTTTAGGCTAAATCGAATTGCTTCTTAAAATAAATGTCCTTTCAAAACTCCATAATCAAGTTTCCTCTCAACGAATTGGGCACATCCACCTTCCCAAAAGTTTCTTAAATTGACAAGGGGTGTACAGTTTTTAGAGGAGGCTAGTGTGAATTATTCTGCTCAGGTTTGAGGCACATTTGAGGGGTGTAGTACCTGGGTATCCGCTGGACCAAGTGCCTGCCCAGAGTCAGCCTTTAAATTCTCCTAACGACTCTGATACTCGGTAGTATTATCACCTTGCAATTAAGTAAATAGAGAAGCGGGAATTCAGTACCTTGGCTGAGGCTGGACGGGATTCCAGAACTTCCCAGCCAAGTCATGTGCTTCCTACACCCCACTCCCCTGACTCCCTGGGCAGAGGTGAATAACAGCTCTCCAAAGAGTCCCATTCCCTAATGCCCAGAGTCTGCAAAAATGACCCCTTACAAGACAAATGTAATTAAGGGTCTGGAATTCAACAGGGGGAGATTATCCTAGATAATCCAGGTGGGTCCAGTCCTTAAAAGAGGAGAATTTTCCCTGGCTGCACGAAAAAGGGAAGACAGTTCAGAGAGAGATGTGATGCAAGGACTCGACCTGCCCTGGCTGGCTTTGAAAATGGAAGATTGAATTATGTTCCCCCGCAAAATATGTTAAAGTCCTAGGCACTGTGAAGAAAGGAAATATTGGAGACACGGACACTCAGGGGAGAAGGCCCTTTGAAAATGGAAGCAGAGATTGCAGTGCTGTGGTTACAAGCCAAGGAATGCCCAGAATTGCCAGGAATCATCAGAAACCGGAAAAGGCAAGGAAGAGTCCTCCCTCGAGCCCCCTGAAAGGAGCATAGCCCTGCCAGCACCTTCCATTTAGGCCAGTGAGACCCATGTCACAATTCTGACCTGCAGAATGGCAAGATAATAAACTAGTATTTTTTTAAGCCATTAAGTTTGTTGTAATGTATTAAGGTAGCAATAAAATCTAATATACTGCAGAAGGGCTAGAATCCACTTTTGGTTTTTAAGCATGTTAATCTCAGAAGTCAGTTGGTCTTCCTGATTGTGTTTTCCCCAAAATCCCCTGAACAAAGGAATGGAGGAAAATGACAGAGTTTGTTGAATGATGGACAATAAACGGGCAGTCGAGACCAGAATTTAAAAATTCCTTTTACATATTAAGTTCTATGTCTGCATGCATTGATTTCTTTCTTTCTTTCATCAACCTTGTTGGGATGAGTATTATTATTATTATCATTGTCACATTTTACATATTAGGAGCTGACAGTCAGAGGCTGTTGAGTAACTTGCCAAGGATCGTCCGGCCAACAAGGGTGGAGCGGGGTTGTTGCAGGTCTTTGGGTTCTCCATCAGTTTTCCCAAATGCAGAGGTTTTCACATGACATCTCAGGAAACCAGTCCCCAGCCCTGGCTGGGCGGCCTTTGTAAAGAGATCCCAGTACTCCATGCCAACAATGAGAAATCAGATGACCCTAGATCCACTCCAGACTTCAGGATTCTCTTCTAAAACTGGCTTGGGATGATTTAGGAGGTCATAAGAGAGGAAGAGATCCCCAAGGTAACACTCATCAGAACTACATTTCTTTTGTTGTTCAGGTCTGATGCAATCTTCTGGATGCCAAGGCCAAGGTAAGTCTGGGCCAGGTAAACCCAAGGGTTCCTTCTGGATCTCCTGATTCTAAAGTCACACCAATGCAATGCCCTGGGATGTGGGAGAACACACCTAAGAGGTCCTTAAGGTCACGCCATTCACCAGTCTGAGCTTTCTTCACAACGTCTTGGACAAGAGACCCAGTTATGTATTATTTCAACCCATGAATCATTGGCAAGGCAAAACATAAAATAAAATATCCATTCTTATATGCCTGTCTTTATTATTTCCCCCTTTGTCCTATATTGCACTAAAATACTTTCTTGCCTTACCTATCAGAATCTCACAGCTCTTTATTTCCATCTCTGCTTGTCTAATTGTCTCTCTCAGAAGGTCAGGAGGAGGCCTGTTGGGTGAAGTTTAAAAACAAATCAACTGGGTGGGCCATGGTGGCTCAGCAGGCAAGAATGCTCGCCTGCCATGCCAGAGGACCCGGGTTCGATTCCTGGTGCCTGCCCATGTAAAAAAATATATATATATAAAAGAAAAAAAACCAAATCAACTGGTATGGACAAATGAGTGAAAAATATGGATTAAAAATAAATAAATAATAGGGGAACAAATGTTAAAATAAATTGAGTAGATTGAAACTAGTGACCAATGAAAGGAAGTGGCAAGGGGTATAGAAAAAAATAGTGGGAACAAAGTTTATAATGTACTGGGTATTGGAAATACTAATGGTCAATGAGAAGGAGGGGTAAAGGGTATGGTATGTATGAGTTTTTTTGTTTTTTCTCTTTCTGGAGTGATGAAAATGTTCTAAGAAATTATCATGGTGATGAATATACTACTATGTGATGATATTGTGAGCCATTGATTGTACTCCATGTATAGAATATTTGTATGTTAAGAATGTTTGTGTTTGTATGTTGTTTGGGTTTGTCAATTAAAAAAAATTAACTCTAGGGCGGGCCACGGTGGCTCAGCAGGCAAGAATGCTTGCCTGCCATGCCAGAGGACCCGGGTTCGATTCGCAGTGTCTGCCCATGTTAAAAAAAAAAAAAAATCAACTCTACAGTTTCATCATTTCAGAATTTTTCCCATCATAAATACCCACTTCTTTATATTAAACTTTCAAATGACACTGAGGAGTGCATAAGACTTTTTAATTTAACAAATGAGTGCATGGGTTACTTTGCCTTATGTTAAGCTTGGGTCACTGAGTATCTACAGGCCCAATCCAAAGTGATAAAGTATTACATAAACTCAAAATTGAGGTCTCACAAAAACTCCTTGCAAAAGTTAGAAAGAAAGACATCTGCTTTGCCTCAGAAACACTCACAAGTTGCTGCTGGCTGTGTTCCCCTCTGTGGAGTGTACCAGCAGCCAAGTATACTAGAGGGGCTCCCTCTTCATTCCATGCCCTTGTGGATCTTCTGCATTCTCTTTTGTTTTCATAGTCAACTGGGACATTAGCAAGGACAACCTGTGATGCAACATGAATATGGGGTTATTCCTTTTAATTTTGCCTGCCTCTACCCTTTAAAAGTTTATTCCATGAGGATAAGCTTCCAGTGCCCCTGCCTCAGGAGCCTCTGTCTTCTCCACTCATGCATTGGTAATAGAAATTTCCTACTCTCACCCACAATTTCAAATCAGAAGCTCAACATCACTCTGAGGCTACAGACTTGCCCTCTTCACAGCTTCCTTGCCCACTCAGGCCTGCTGCAGACACAGTGGGAAAAGCAGCCATGGCTGGCTGCCTCTGGGTCTCCTCCCCTGTGCCTTGGGCCCAGTTCAGTTTCCACATCAGGGATGGAGAAGAGGAAGGAGATGGGTTCAGGTCTGGGGCAGCTCTGTGCTTATTGTCCTGGCTGTGACTAGAGCTGCCACTTTCTCCCATGGGCACTAGAGGACTTATTCTTGACTCCCGTCACTGGTGATTTCTCTCCTGCTGTTCTGCTGACTTGGACAGATGCCATTCTAATGCTATGATTTCCTTCTAGAACCCAAGCACTCAAGTCCAACTTCTAGGAGGGAGGTGTCCTTGCCCCTGCTGGCGGATAAAGCCCAGATGACCCCACCCAGACTTTCTCCTAGAGTTCCCTTCTGGACCTGGTGAACCGCGAGAGTGAAGACCCATTGCACTAACCTCACAGTACTGCTGCCAGAACCTCTGGAGAGTTCCAGATGGGGCGTCAGCTCCAGCCCCATGTCTCCAAGCATAGGAAGGACATTGTAAGGTGTCCCAGTGTGCCATGGAAGCCTGCTGGTTATGTAGGAAGTCAGGAGATAGCACCCTCATACCTCTCATGGAAGAGGTGTGTGATAGCTAAGTTCAGATGTCAACTTGGTCAGGTGATGTTGCCGCATTGTTCTGTTGCTGTGAATTTAAATCATCAGCATGTGAAATTCATCCATGGCTGATTACCATAGGGGGGAGGGTAAGGGGAGTGCCTTCCACAATGAGTAATGTTTAATTTGATTAGCTGGAGGCTTAAAAGAGAGAGAGGTCAGAAGAAAGCTCAGCACCTCAGCATACCTCCTCTGAGCACTCACAGCTCAGCCCAGAGGTTTGGAGATTGTGCAGGTTTGAAAGGATTATGTACCCTAGAAAAGTCATGTTTTAATCCTAATCCATTTTTTAATCCTTGTTCAGCACTGTAGATTGGAAACTTGATTAGGTTATCTCCACAGAGATGTGACACACCCAATTGTGGGTACTAGCCTTTGATTAGAGGGAGATGTGACTCCACCCATTCCAGGTGGTTTTTGATTAGTTTAGTGGAATCCTTTAAAAGAGGAAACACTTTGGAAAAAGATTGAGAGGAGCAGAGCCACAAGAGAGCCATGAGAGAGCACAAGAACCATGAGAGCCCACGCAGCCAGAGAGCTTTGGAGCTGAAGAGGAAAATGCTCCTAGGGGAACTTTATGAAACAAGAAGCCTGGAGAGAAAACTAGCAGACATTGTTGCCATGTTTACCATGTGCCTCTCCAGTTGAGAGAGAAACCCTGAACCTCATCAGCCTTTCTTGAGTGAAGGTAAACCTCTTATTGGTGCCTTAATTTGGATATTTCTGTAGCCTTGCTTTAATTTGGACATCTTCCCAGTCTTAAAACTGTAAACTAGCAACTTCATAAATTCCCCCTTATAAAAGCCATTCCATTTCTGGTATATTGCATTCTGGCAGCTTGCAAACTAGAACAGATTTTGGTACCAGAAAAGTGGGGTACTGCTGTGGTTTGCAAATACCAAACATGTTGGAATGGTCTTTTAAATGCATAAGAGGAAGATTCTGGAAGAATTATGAGGACCTTGATAGAGAAGGCCTAGAATGCTTTGAAGAGACTGTTGGTAGAAATGTGGACTCTAAAGATACCTCTGACAAGGCTCTAGACAGAAATGAGGCATGTGTTATTGCAAACTGGAAGGAAGGCAATCCTTGTTTTAGAACGGCAGATAATCTGGCAAAGTCAACTATTGGCTTTGGCTGGAAGGCAGATTTTAAAAGCCACAACCTAGGATATTTAGCAGAAGAAATTTCCAGATTAAATGTGAAAAGTGCAACCTGATTTCTCCTTGCAGCTTATAGTGAAAGGCGACAGGAAATAGATATACTGAGAATTGAACTCTCGGGTTCAAAGAAAGCATAAATTGATGTTCTGGAAAATTCTGGGCTTCCAGGAAAGGAAACTCCAGAGAATGATGCCCCATGTGAGGATTTGGCCAAATGTGGAACCAGTCAGCCATTTCACAGAAAGCCAGGATTGGAGATGGAATTATCCAGGAAGGATTTGTGGAAAGTCCTTTTGTATGATGGGCATAAACCAAGCCTACCACATAGAAAGCCAACAGGAGTGCTAGCAGTGGGACCTGTATAAATGGAACTGCTGCCAGTCTTGAGTTGGGGTCTTAGAAAAGGGAAAAAGTGAAGGTAAAATGTCTTCAGAGGCATAACCATGGAAGCTAAAGTTTAAAGTCAAGAAACCTTGGGCCAGGAGAGCGGACTCACCCAAATACTTGGAGAGGGTGAGTTTACCCTGAAGGCAGAGGATGGGCCTTCCACCTCATTGCAGTGGAAGAGTGGTACTGCCTCAGGCCTTGGACAGGGTAGAGCACATTCCTAGGGGTTTGGGGAAAGCCTGTCTGCCATCACAAGGAGGGGTTGAGCATGTGTCCCAGAGATGACAGAGAGTCCGGTGCAGCCCCATGCTTAAAGATTGTGGAGCCTAGAGAAAGGTGGTCCCCCATTGTCCCCCAAGGTTGCATTTGAAGAGAGGCAGCTACTGCATAGGCCCTTGGAAAGGGTGGGATTGCTGCTTTCTAAAGCCCTGAAGATAATCTTCTTTTTTGAAATCTAATGGACTTTGCCCTGCAGGTTTTCAAAACTGCTTGAGTCCAGTATTCCTTCCAACTCTTCCTATGGAAATGGGTATAAGTATCCCTATGACGGTTCCTCCTTTCTATGTTGGCAGCAAATAACTTGTTCTGAGTTTTTATATGTCCAGAGGAAAATTTTGCCTGAGATTAAACCATGCCTGTAACAGACTTTGATAAAACTTTGTATTGGTTTTAACCTTGTATTGTATTTATATTGTTACTGAAATAGTTTAAGGATTTCTGATATTGTGATGGAATGAATGTATTTTGTGTGTGGAAAAAATAACGTCTTTTTTAGGGTCCAGAGGGTGCAAAGTGCTGGTTTGAAAGGATTATGTGCCATATGTGAGCACGAGAACCACGAGAGCCCACTCAACCAGAGACCTTTGGAGATGAAAAAGGAAAACACCCCCAGGGGAGCTTCAAGAAACAAGAAGCTGGGAGAGAAAGCTAGCAGACTTTGCCACATGCTGTTCCGGCTGAGAGAGAAACCCTGAACTTCATCAGCCTTTCTTGAGTGAAGGTAACCTCTTGTTGGTGCCCTTAATTTGAGCATTTCTATAGATTTGCTTTAATTTGGACATTTTCATGGTCTTAGAACTGTAAACTTGCAATATATTAAATTCTGCCTTATAAAAGCCATTCCATTTCTGGTATGTTGCATCCCGGCAGCTTGCAAACTAGAACAGAGATGCAGAAAGGAATTGCCCCAGGGAAAGCTGTTGGAACTCAGAAGCCAGGAAGAGAAGGCCAGCAGATGTTGCAGTGTGCCTTCCCATATGACAGAGAAACTCAGATGAAAGCTAGCTGCCTTTCTTCTGAAGAACTATAAATTTTTAACTAAATAAATCCCCTTGTTAAAAACCTATCCTCTGCTGTGTTGCATTCTGGCAGCTTTGGCAGACTAAAACAGGAGATATAATGGTTAAGTTCATGAGTCAATTTGGCCAGGTATGGGGCCCAGTTGTTTGGTCAAGCAAGCCCTGGCCTGATTGTTACTGTGAGGATATTTGGTGGATGGAATTTGTATCTATAATCAGTCAATTGCATCTATGGCTGACTGCATTTACAATCAACAAAGGAGATTGCTCTCTGCAATGAGAGGAGTCTTCTCATAAAAACAGAAGTCTTAAAAGTCAAACTGAGAATTTTAGAAGTCAGAAGAATTTGTGCCTCAACTTCAGTCAGCTAGCTTTCTCTGGAGACTACAACTTTATCAACCTCCAACTTGTGACCTGCCCTGTGTAATTTAGATTTGCCAATCCCCGTGGTCACATGAACCAACTCCTATAATAAATCTTTTAATATTTATGTATATATTTATATGCACACACCCATATATCCTGCCGGTTATTTCTCTGGAGAACGCTGACTAATACAGGAATGATGCACAGTTAACATCAGCTATTACCAAAGTGCTATCGTCACAAAATCTCCTGTTCCCCACTTTTTGCTGCCTTTTTCTTTCTTTGACTTTGCTGACTGGCCCAAGAGTTATTTCTTACATCCAGGTGCTTTGTGAATTCTGAATACAGGGTTCTGTCATCTATCATGTCTTTGATCTTGATCAAATGTTTATTGTAACATCCTATTAGAGGTGGTACCTGTTTAAAAGTAATAAATATAGTGCTGTTTAAAAACAATTTTCAATCTTGCATACAGAAGCTACATTGCCTTAGCAGAAAGCTTTCATTTATGCCAGTCAATATGCCCTCTCACACCCAGGCCTGCAGTTCACACCACCATCCTGGGCAGAAATCAGAATATTTCCTATATATGAGGGTTTGAAACTGTTATGTACCCCAGAAGAGCCATGTTCCTTAACCCTCATTCAATATTATTTGGTAGGATATTTTTAATTAATTGTTTCCATGGAGATGGGACCCACCCAACTGTGGTTTTGAATAGGAGGTTTCCATGGAAATGTGTCTCTACCTATTCAATGTGGGCCCCTTACTGGAGTCCTTTAAGAGGGAGTTATTTTGGAAAAAGCTTCAGAGCCCATGCAGCCAGAGACCTTTGGAGATGCAGAAAGAAAACAACCCCAGAGAAATCCTTTGAAATGAAAAGCTGGGAGAGGAAGTTACCAGAGGTCTCCATGTGCCTTCCTAGTTGACAGAGGTGATCCAGATGCCATTGGCCTTTCTTGAGTCGATGTATGTTTTTCTGGATACCTTAGTTTGGATATTTTTCTGACATTAAGACTGTAAACTTGTAATGCAATAAATTCCCTTTTTAAAAGCCATTCCATTTCTGGTATATTGCATTCTGGCAGCTTTAACAAACCAAAATAGATTTTGGTACCAGAGAAGCGAGGTACTGCAGTTTGCAAATACCGAATATGTTGGAAAGGCTTTTTAAATGGGTAAGGGGAAGATTCTGGAAGAGTTGTGAGGCGCTTTGTAGAGAAGGCCTAGAACGCTTTGAAGAGACTAATGGTAGAAATGTGGACTCTAGAGACATTTATGATAAGGCTTTAGAAAGAAATGATGCATGTGTTATTGCAAACTGGAAGGCAAGGCAATCCTTGTTTCAAAGTAGCAAATAATTTGGCAAAATTGACCACTGGTTTTGGATGGAAGGCAGATTTTAAAAGCCACGATCTGGGATACTTAGCTGAAGAGATTTTCAGATTAAATGTGGAAAGTGTGGCCTGGTTTCTCCTTGCATCTTATAGTGAATTGCAACAGGAAAGAGATATCCTAAGAACTGAACTCTTGGGTACAATAAAACCAGAAATTGATGGTCTGGAAAATTCTGGACTTCCAGAAAAGGGGACCCCAGAGAATAGTGCCCCACATGAGGATTTAAAAAACCTATTACCATGCAGCCATCACAAGTCAAGCCAGGATTGGAGATGGAGTTATCCAGAAAGGATTTGTAGAAAGTCCTATTGTCTGATACATATGATCCTGGTATACTGCATGGAAAAACCAACAAGAGTGTTGTGGGATCTGTATAAATGGAATCATGGCCAGTCTGGACTTAAAGGGACAAATTGAAGGAAAAAATAACTTCAAAGGCAGAACCATGGAAGCTAAGGTCTGAAGCCAAGAGACATCAGGCCAGGAGTGTCGACCCACCCATGCACTTGGAGAGGGTGAGTTTGCCCCAGAGGCAGAGTGTGGGTTTTCTGCTTCAATGTTCAGGAAGAGTTTTGGTACCCCAGGCATTGGAGAAGGCAAAGAACTTTCCTTGGGGTTTGGGGAGGGTCTTGCTGCTACCTCATTGTTCTGAAAGTGTTGAGCATGTGCCCCAGAGGTGGCAGGGAGCCTGGATGCTCCCATAATGTTTGGAGAGGATGAAGCCAAAAAAAAAAAAAAAAGGTGCTGTCTCCAATGTCCTCCAAGGTTGGAACCAACAGCCTAACATTTGTAGAGAGCAGGGCTGCTGCGTCGGCCCTTGGAAAGGATGGGACTGCCACTTTCTAAAGACCCAAGCATAATTAACTCTCAGAATTTGAAATCCAATGGAGTTTTCCCTGCAGGTTTTCAGAACTGTTTGGGTCTGGTGACCCTTGTTTTCCTTTTGATTTCTCCCTATGGAAATGGTATTATGTATCCTATGACTGTCCCTCCTTTGTATATTTGCTGTAGATAACTTGTTCTGAGTTTTACATGTCCAGAGCCAGAGAAGTATCTTGCCTTAGGACAGACCATGATGAGAGTTTGTACTAGTTTTGACTTTGCTTTATATTTGTATTGTTACTGAAATGGCTTAAGTCTTTGTGACATTGTAATGGAATTAATGTATTTTGTATATGGAAAGAACATGTCTTTTTCTTGGGGCCCAGAGGGTGGAATGTGCCAGTTTGAAACTGTTGTGTGCCCCAGAAAATTCATGTCCTTTAATCCTCATTCAATATTGTTGGGTAGGATTTTTTAAATTAACTTGTCTCCATGACGATGTGACCCACCCAGTTGTGGCTTGGACCTTTTGATTAGGTGGTTTCCATGGAGATGTCTCTCCCTTTCAAGGTGGGATCATTTACTGGAGTCCTTAAAAAGGGAACTGTGTTGGTTTGAATCTGTGCCAGACCCCAGAAAAGCCATGCCTTTTAATCCTTATTCAATATTGCTGGCTGGGAGCTTTTTGATTGCTCCCATGGAGATGTGGCCCACCCAATTGTGGGTGGTAACTTTTGATTAGATGGCTTCCATGGAGTTGTGACTCTACCCATTCCAGGTGGGTCTTGATTAGTTTACTAGAATCCTTTAAAAGAGGAAGTATTTTGGAGAAAGCCTCACAGATATAAGAGCCACAGAGCCCATGCAACTGGAGACCTTTGGTGATAAAGAAGGAATATGCCCTCAGGGAAGCTTCATGAAACAAGAAGCTGGGAGAGAAAGCTAGCAAACATTGCCATGTTCACTATGTGCCTTTCCAGTTGAGAGAGAAACCCTGAAATTCATTGGCCTTCTTAAACCAAGATAACTTTCCCTGGATGACTTAGATTGGACATTTCTATAGCCTTACTTTAATTTGGACATTTCCATAGTCTTAGAACTGTAAACTAGCAACTTAATAAAATCCCCCTTTTTAAAAGCCATTGTCTCTGGTATATGACATTCCAGCAGCTAGCAAAGTAGAACAGGAACCATTTTGGAAAGAGCTTTAGAGCCCACAGAGCCCACAGAGTCAACATGAGATCCAGACATTTGGAGATGCAGAAAAAAATGCCCCTGGGGAAGCTGCTTAAAACAAGAAGCCAAAGGACAAACAGATGCCAATCACATGCCTTTCCAACTGACAGAGGTATTCCTGACCATCGGTCTTTCTTGAGTCAAAGTATCTTTCTTTAGATACCTTAGTTTGAACAATTTTTGTGGCCTTAGAACTGTAAGCTTGCAACTTAATAAATTCTCTTTTAAAAAGCTGTTCAATTTCTGGTATAATGCATTCCAGCAGCTTTAGCAAACCAATACACTATGGAATGGTGTCATTTTACCTCAGACCTGGTAAAAATATCACTTGGGGTTCAGCAACATTAAAGACAGTCCTTCTCAAGTCCCCTCACCTAATAACTCCTCCTCTCATTGCTTAAACAGTTTTATTGTGAAATAGACTAGTCAGTGACATGATGAGGTGAAGTAAATTAAGGAACAGATAGGATAAGTTCAAGTAGACAAGGATGTCAGCCCTTGCCACTTCCACCTTGTATTAGAGGTTCTACATCTATCTGACATTGTACCAGAGGATCTAGCCAAGGCAATAAGGCATTCAACTCAGAAAGAAAGAAGTAAAAACATCTCTATTTGTAAATTACATGGTCTTTCATATAGAAATCCTAAGGGGTCCACACAAACACTATTAGAGCTAGTAAACAAGTTCAACAAATTTGCAGGATACAATACCAATATATAAAAATCAGTTGTATGCCTAAATATTAGCAATGAAGAATCCAGAAATAACACTAGAAAAAAAATCCAGTATAATGGCATCAAAAAGAATAAAATAAATAAAAGAATAATATAGAAAATAACTGCAAGATCTGCGCTCTGGAAACTACAAAACTTCATTGAAAAAGATAAAGAAGATGCAAATAAATGGGAAGTCATCCCATGCTCATGGATTAAAAAGCTAAATATTGTAAAGATGCCAGTATTCACCCAAATGGGTCTACAGTTTCAACATAATCCCTATCAAAATTCTAACTGCTTTTTTTTGCACAAATTGACAAGCTTATCCTAAAATTCAGATAGAAATGTAAAGGAGTTGTTATAGTAAGCAAACTAACCTTGAAAAAGACTAGCAAACTTGGAGGACTGAAACTTCCCTACTTTAAAATTTACTACAAACCAACAGTAATCAAGACTCTGTGGTGCTGGCATAAGGATAGTCGTATAGATCAATGGAATAAAATTGAGACTCCAGAAATAAACCAAAACATGTATGGTAAATTGATTTTCAGCAGGGGTGTCAAGGCAATTCAATGGAGGAAAGAACAGTAGTACCAGTTTGAAGTTAATATTTACCCCATAAAAGCCATGTCCTTCAATTCTTATTCAATATAGCTGGGTGGGAACTTTCTGATTGCTTCCATGGAGATGTGACACACCCAACTGTGGGTGGTTACTTTTGATTAGATGGTTTCCATGGAGATGTGTCTCCACCCATTCAAGGTGGGGTTGCTTAGTGGGGCCCTTTAAGAGGGAGCAATTTTGGAAAAAGCTTTAGAGCCACCAGAACCAACAGAACCCACACAACCAGAGATCTCTGGAGCAGAAGGAAAATGCCCTCAGAGAAGCCTTATGAAATGAGAAGAGAAAGCTAGCAGACGTCACCATGGGCACTCCCAGTTGAAAGAGAAACTCTGAATTTCATCAGCCCTTTCTTTGGAGTTAAGGTATCTTTCCCGTGAAGCCTTAATTTGGACATTTTCAAGGCCTTAAAACTGTTAACTTGCAACTTAATAAATTAACACCCCTTTTAAAGCCATTCCATTTCTGGTATAATGCATTTTGGCAGCTTTTACCAACCAAAACACTAGTCTTTTCTTTTTTTTTTTTTTTTAATTTGCATATGGGCAGGAGGCACCAGGGATCGAACTCCAGACCTCCAGCACAGCAGGTCAGAGCTCTGCCTGCTGAGCCACGGCAGCTGCCCAACAGTAGTCTTTTCAACAGACGGTGATTGGACAACTGGAAAGCCACATACAAAAGAATGAAGTTAGATCCATACCTCATACCACATACAAAAAAGTAAGTCAAAATGGATCAAATAACTAAATGTAAGAACCAAAGCTATAAAACTCTTAGAAGAAATATAGGTGTAAATCTGTGTGACATTAGATTAGAGAATTGTTTTTAGACATGACACTTTAATTACAAGCAAGCAAACTAAAAATAGACAAATTAATATTCATCAGAATTGTGCTTCAAAAGACACTATCAAGAAAGTAAAAAGATAACTCACAGAGTGGGAGAAAATATTTGCAAATCATAAATCTGATGTGTCTAGTATCCAGAATGTATAAATACCTCTTTTTTTACATCTTTTATTGTGAAATATATATACAAAAATGCGATAAATTTCAACATACATTGCAACAAGTAATTACAGAACAGACTTCAAAGTTTGGTATGGGTTACTGTTCCACAATTTCAGGTTTTTCCTTTTAGCTGCTCCAAGTCACTGGAGACTAAAAGAAATATAATGATTCAGCAATCATACTCATTTGTTTCATTCTATCTTCTCTGTTATAACTTCTTCTCCTCCTTTGATCATTCTCCTAATCTTTGTGGGTATTTGGGCTATGCCTTTAAGGCACAGAAGCATTTGATTTGAAGGAGTTCCCATTTATCTATTTTTTTCTTTCATTGCTTGTGCTTTGGGTGTGAAGTTCAAGAAGCTACCTCCTATTAGTAGATCTTGAAGATGATTTCCTATATTTTCTTCTAGGAGTTTTATGATACTGGCTTTTATACTTAATTCTTTGATCCATTTTGAGTTAATTTTTCTGTAGGGTATAAGGTAAGTGTCCTCTTTCACTCTTTTGGCTATTGTTATCCAGTTCTTCCATGCCCATTTATTGAAGAGACTATTCTTTCCCAGTTCAGTGGATTTGGGGGCCTTGTTGAAAATCAATAGACCATAGATTTGGTGGTCCATCTCTACACTCTTGATTTTATTCCACTGGTCAATACTTCTATCTTTGCACCTGTATCATGCTGTTTTGAGCACTGTGGATTTATGACAAGTTTTTAAATCAGTAAGTGTTAATTCTCCCATTTCGTCCTCTCTTAGGATATTTTTATCTATTAATGTCTCATTTCCTTCCAAATGAATTTGATAACTAGCTTTTCCAAGTCTTCAAACTAGATTGTTGGAATTTTGCTTTGTATTACATTGAATCTGTAGATCAGTATAGGTAGAATTGATATCTTAACTACATTTAACCTTCCTATCCATGAGCAGGGACTGTCCTTTCAACTATTTAATTCTTCTCTGATTTCTTTTAGCAATGCTTTGTAGTTTTCTGTGTACAGTTCCTTTACATCCCTGGTTAAGTTTATTCCTAGATACTTGATTTTTTTATTTACTATTTTGAATGGAATTTTTTCCTTAATTATCTCCTCAGCAATGGCTTGTGTATAGAAAAAATTACTGATATTTGCCCATTAATCTTGTAAGCCACCACTTTGCTAAATTTTTTTATTAGCTCAAGAAGCTTTGTCATAGATTTCTCAGGATTTTCTAAGTATAGTATGATGTCATCTGCATATAATGAAGGTTTTACTTCTTCCTTTCCAATCTGAATGCTTTTTATTTCTTTTTCCTGCCTGATTGCTCTAGCTAATACAATGTTGAATAATAGTAGTGACAGAGGACATCCTTGTCTCATTTCCATTCCTGCAGGAAAGGCTTTCAGTCTCTCACCACTGAGTACAATGCTGGCTGTAGGCTTTTCATATATGCCCTTTATCATATTGAGGAAGTTTCTTTCTATTCTTACCTTTAGAACTGTTTTTATCAGAAACAGATCTGGATTTTGTCTAATGCTTTTTGAGGATCAATCAAGATGATCATGTGATTTTTCCTCTTTGATTTGTTAATGTGCTGTATTACACTGATTGCTTTTCTAGAGTTTTCTGTTATAAACCCCACTTGGTCATGGTATATAATTCCTTTAATGTGTTGTTGGATTCTATTTGCTAGTATTTTGTTGAGAATTTTTACATCTCTATTCATTAAGGAGACTGGCCTGTGGTTTTCCTTTCTTATAACATCTTTATCTGGTTTTAGTATTGAGTGATGTTAGCTTCATAAAATGAGTTAAAGAGTGTTCTTTTTTCCTCAATTTTTTGTAAAAGTGCAAGGAGGATTGGTGTTAGTTCTTTTTGGAATGTTTGATCAAATTCCCCTCTGAAATCATCTGGACTGGGCTATTCTTTGTAAGAAGAGTTTTGATGATTGATTGAATATCTTTACTTGTATATATACCTCTTAAAACCCAACAATAAAAAGGCAAATAACCCAATTTTTAAAAATGAACAAAGGGTTTTAAATCAACATTTCTCCAACGAAGATATAAAAATGACCAATAATCAGATGAAAAGACACAAAATGTTATTAGTGTTTACGGAAATGAAAATCAAACAACAATGGGAAACCACTTCATACCCACTAGGATGGCTATAATCAAAGAGTCAGCTAATAACAAGAGTTAGCAAGGATGTGGAGAAATCAGAACCCTCGTACAATGCTAGTGGGAATGGCACAGCTGCTATGGGAAAATGTTTGGCAGTTCTTCGAAAAGTTAAACACAGATACCATATGACTCAGCAATTCAACTCTTTGGTATATATAGACAAGAACTAAATACCTATGTTAACATAGAAACATATGTTCACAAAGAACAAATGTTCATATTAGTATTATTCATATTGGCTAAAAAGTGGAAACAACCAAATGTCCATCAACTGATGAATGGACAAACAAAGTGTGGTATATCTGCACACTGGAATAGTATTCAGCCATAAAATAACTGAAGTACTGATACATGCTATGACTTGGATGAACCTTGAAAACATCATGCTGAGTGAAAGAAGCCTGTAACAAGAGACCACATATTTTATGATTCCATTCATATGAAAGACTAAAACAGGGAATTCTATAGGTACAGAAATTAGATTAGTTCTGCCAGGGTTGAAGGGTGGGGAAAATTACTAGTGACTGCTCATTGGTACAGGGTTTCTTTGGGGGTGGGTAGTGACAATGTTCTGGAATTCCATATTGATGACTGTTGCCTAATCTGTGAATACACTAAATGCCATTTAATTGTACAGTTTAAAAGGGTAAATTTTATGGTATTTGAATTATATCTGAATCTTATTTCAGTGAGAAAAGAAGGAATGTCAAGGTCATGCCAGCCCAACAAGACGGCATATCAAATATTTAACTTGGAAGTTGTAATATCATTTAAAGACAGGATAATACGGTTTATGTCATTGCAACTAATCTGTGAATATCTTTCCTTTTAACTACCAGAGCCCTGGCACTTGCCACTTCTGACATATATGATGCTTAAAAGTGAGAGTGCACATTTCTCCCTGAGTAGCTTGTGTCCCACCCAGTGCCTTGCACAGAGAGACTGCCAAATCCAGGAGGACCAGAAACCTGTGCTGAAAGCCCAGGCAGAGACAGAGACTAGTGATCCAGAGGGAACAGGGAGAGACAGGTTAGGGACACAGTTCTGCTCTTACTACCCTGTGACACAGCATATCACAGGGTGAGAAAGAGGTAGTTGGGTTAACAAATAGGGGCACAAGTTTCAGTGGCAGGATTAGGTTAAGAAATCCAACAGCCCTCCTCTAAAGCCAACAAAGCCTTCACTGTGGTTATTAAAACACATACAGAAATCTCCATTTCTTCCTAACATAGACCCTTCCACAGTGACTGAGAGTCTCCAAATGTTCATTCAGGATATGCTTCACTTGGGATACTTTTGTACAAGGACACAATCCTCCTAGTTCTTTGGAAGATCCATCTTCACCTCCAAATCAGAGCTTTTATATTGGATTACTCATGCCAGGCCAACCACCAAGAATCGCACATCCAGTGCCCATCGTCACCCGTCAACTCAGTCCTTTCCCTCCATGCCTCAAGAGACCATCTTGTGTAAAATACCATTACCCTTTGTGATGGTTTGAAGCTGTATGTATCCTAGAAAAGCATGTTCTTAAATCTAATCCATTCCTATGGGTGCAAATCCATTGTGAGTAGGACATTTTGATGAGGCTACTTCAGTTTATGTGTGGCCCACTTCTTTCAGAATGGTCTGAATCCTATTACTGTAGTTCGTTATAAGCTGAATGATTAGAGACAGAGAGAGAGAGACAAGAGAGAGAGAGAGAAAGCCACAGAAGCAATAAGCTGGATGAATAAATCCTACAAAGAGAAGGGAGAGACCAGCAGACTCTGCCATGTGCCTTGCCATGTGGCAGAGGAGCCAAGGATCACCAGCAGCCAGTTTTCTGGAAGAAAGCCTTGCCTTGATGATGCTTTGATTTGGACATTTTCCTGGCTTCAAAACTGTTAGGTAATAAATCCTGTTTGTTTAAACCAACCCATTTCATGGTATTTGCTTGTAACAGCCTAGGAAGCTAAAATAACCTGCTACATAAAACACACCCTTCTCCAAAATCAACATTTCCTACCAATGCAGTCCAAACTTCTCACCCCTCAATGCAAATCTATTCTATGACTGAATAAAAAACATGCAAGTAACAGCTCTTTCTTAAATAGATCAACATATCCCCTGACCTTCTACCCAGAGGGGTAGCGCTTCAGCCAATAAAACGTGGAGGAGTTGTGGACCTAATTAATCAACAGAAATATATAAATCAAAAAAGGTGATAATCTTGTTTCTCCCATAAAATTGGGGAAACCTTTTTAATTGTGTTAACTGTTTTTAATGGTTTAACTATTTTTAATGGTGGTGACAGTGCTGGGAAATGAGCAGTCTCACTCTCTGTTCATGGGGGAAAAAATGAGTTCAACCTTTCAGTAATCATTTGTCATTCAATATCAACTTCTTTAATAGTTATTCTTTTTCTATGAATTTATTCTAAAAAATAACTAGGTATGTGCCTAAAGATTTAGATTGAAGAATAATCAGACAGGCTTTTTTTCAGAATATTGAAAATTTGGAAAAAGATGATGTTCAAAAATGGAGGGCTGGTTGAATAAATTATTGTTAATTGGTAAGTTTAATCCATTAACATTCAAAGTCATTACTGTGAAGGCATTTCTTGAATCCACCATCTTATCCCTTGGATTTTATTGGTCAGATCTATATATTCTTTTTTGCTCTTAGTACTCTTCAATTCTGTGTCCTCCTCCAGATCTTTTTCCTGTCTTTTTTTCAGCCAGTAGAACTCCCTTTGGAATTTCTTGTAAGGCCGGTCTCTTATTGACTAATTCAGCATTTGTTTGTCAGTGAAAATTTTAATCTCTCTCACTTTTTTTTAAAACCTTTTTTTTATTTTATAGTATAACATATATACAAAACAAAGAAATAAAAAAGCAATAGTTTTCAAAGCACTCTTCAACAAGTAGATATAGGAAAGATCCCAGAGTTTGTTATGGGCAACCATAGGATCCTCTCATATTTTTCCTTCTAGCTGCTCCAGAATATAGGAGACTAGAGGACTTAAATATTTTTTATCATCACAATTTACTTTTTTTACGAAAAACGACATATATACAAAAAAGCTATAAATTTCAAAGCACAGCACCTACAATTAGTTGTAGAACAAATTTCAGAGTTTTCACATGGGTTACAATTTCACAATTTTTGGTTTTTACTCTAGCTGCTCTGAAATACTGGAGACTAAAAGAGATATGAATTTAATGATTCAGCATTCATATTCATTTGTTAAATCCTATCTTCTCTGTATAACTCCACCATCACCTTTGATTGTTCTGTCTCTCTCTTTAGGGGTGTTTGGGCTTAAGCAATTCTACATTTTTTTTTTATATTGGAAGGGTCTGTCACATATATATGGGTGGGGAGATGGAACTATATGATGTTCTGGAGAGATTGGGCTAGGTTTCAGAACTTATCTGGACCGGGGACCCATCTGGAGATTGTAGGTTTCTGGCAAGATACTCTAGTGCCTGGAACCCTTGTGGTATCTTATATATTGCCCTGTGTTCTTTAGGATTGGCTGGAATGGTCCTGGTTGGGGGTTGGCAGGTTATGATAGGTAGCAAGGTCTAACTGAAGCTTGCATAAGGGCAACCTCCAGAATAGCCTCTCAACTCTATTTGAACTCTCTCTGCCACTGATACTTTACTAATTACACTTCTTTTCCCTCTTTTGGTCAGGATGGAATTCTTGATCCTATGGTGTCATATCTGGATTCATCCTTGGGAGTCCTCTCTCACATCGCCAGGAAGACTTTCACCCTGAATGTCATGGCCTACATAGTGGGGAGGACAATGATTTCACTTGCAGAGCTGGGTTTAGAGAGACTGAGGCCATGTCTGTGTAACAGCAGAGGTCCTCCAGAAGTAACTCTTAGGAATGCCTATAGGTAGTCTAAACTTCTCTGCTTTTTACACAAGCTTCAAAAGAGTGAGCCTCATGATTGAGGGCATGGCCTATTGATTTGGGTGTCCCTAAAGTTTGACACAGTATCAGGGGATTCGCTGATGGTAAGGTTTAATAGTTCCATAGTCTTTCTCCCATCCCTCAGGGGACTTTGCCAATACTTTTTGATTATCTGCTTAATATACTCTAGGATGTATCCAGGCATTGTAATAATCTATACAGGATTAAAGGGCCACTTTCTTATTCTGTGCTCTCTGTGTTTCAATTGTTCAAATGAGCTATACACATAGGTTGAATTAGATTATGCACTACAGAAAATTTCAGTTCCAGACCAAATAAACCTTTCTTCCACTGGTTTCAAAGAGTATTTATGGGGGGACTTCCAGGAAGATGGCCAACTAGAGCAGTTTGAGATTAGCCCTGCTCCATGGAAAAGTTAGAGAAGGGACAGGAGGGCGACTGAGGCAGCAATTTAGGAGTGCTGCTGACCTGGGAGAGCCTTCTGCACCACATGCAGCAGCTCTGGTTGCAGAGGCCGAGTAACTGAGAGGCAGAAGGTTGGAGCCTGGCATGGAGGCATGGAGCAGTGGGGCCTGCTGGAGTGTACAGATGGGTACACGGGTTTGGGAAGTAAGCCAGATTGCATTCCTTGGGCGCGCTACCCTCACTGGCACAGGCCCATCACTGGCGACTCACCCCACACTCGACACACCTGAACCCTGTCACCCACTCCCATTCCCCAAACTCCAGTCACCCCCACCCCATCAGATCCCAGTGCACGTACCTGCCCCCCACCCCCAACCCATTTGCAGCCCAACCCACCTCTCCTGCACCCCTCCCAAGCACTACCTCCCCCTCCCTGTTTCCTGCAGGCTGTTGCCAGTGCATAAAGTTTGCGGGCACTAACCTCCACACCTAGGCTACCCTTGCCTCCCTGCCCATAGTGTTGCAAAGCCTCACCTCACCCTCCCTGAGCTCAGTGCATCCATTTACAGCATGCCCAGGCCCACACATGTGCATGGGCCCCCAATCACGTCATTCAGCTCTGGGAACTGCACATTATAGCAGTCCTAGAATCGTGCATGTGCACATCTCTCAGCCTCACTTCCCAGCTCCGAGAAAGTGCTGACCTGAACAGCCTGTCACATCTGCTCCCAATCCACGAAGGCATAACGTCAACCTGCTACCACAGCTTTATGCATGTGCACAAAGGACCCTGTTCCTTAGACCCATGCATACCAGGATTACACCCCCCAGACTGGTGTACTCATACACCTACATACTCCTTGGCCACTGGGTGCCCACATTCACAAACATCAGCATAACATCCCCAACCTGCACCCATACCTGCCCTGAAACAAATCACTGTACTGAGTGCTCCACCCCGTGCCCTGCTCCCTGCTGTACAACCACCCTGCAAACACAAGGCCTTAGACTACTGAAAAAGATCAACTCCCAAAGTAAATCAATCAAGATATTTACATGCAATGAAGACAGCAAAAGATCACTAAACATATCACAATGCAGTCAGATATACCCTTGCCTAATGACCAATTTAAAACACCAGAGGAGACACAGACATTAGAACAACTAATCAAAGATGTTCATACAACTCTTTGATTAATAAAATAAGTGGGATAGCAAATGACATAAAGGAGATCAAGAAGAGAGTAGAAGAGCACAAGGAGGAATTTGAAAGAATAAATAGAAAAATAGCAGAAATCACAGAAATTAAAGACTGTTGACCAAATAAAAAAACATACTAGAGGCACACAACACCAGATTTGAAGAGACAGAAGAAAGAATAAGTGATGTAGAGGACATGATAACTGACTTTGAAGACTCAAAACAGCAAATGGCAAAAAAAAAGATGGAAAAAATTCAATGGGAACTCAGGGAAATGATAGACAAAACAAAGCACACAAATATAAGAATCTTTGGTGTCCCAGAAGGAGAAGAGAGGAGTAAAGGGCTAGGAAGAGTAGTTGAAGATATAATGGGGGAAAACTTCCCAACCCTCATAAAGGACATAAATATACAAGTCAAAGAAACCCAAAGAACTCCAAACAGAATAAATCCAAATAGGCCTTCCACAAGGCACATACTAATCAGCCTGTCAAACGTTGAAGAGAAGCAAAAAATTCTGAAAGCAGCAAGAGTAAAACAACCTACTACATACAAGAGAAGTCAAATAAGACTGAGTTTAGACTACTCAACTACCTGGAGGCGAGAAGGTAGTGGTATGTTCAAGATCCTGAAAGACAAAGACTTCCAGCCAAGAATTCTGTCCCCAGCCAAGTTGTCCTTTAAAATTGAGGGAGAGATTAAAGCTTTCACAGGCAAAAATGTCCTGAAAGAATTTGT